>JACEVL010000775.1:112500-342500 GCA_020284085.1 Aporrectodea caliginosa
TTACAAGTAACTTTTTCCTTATTGCATATTTTCCCCTTCTTTTCAGTTGCTCGCTAGATTGCAGTGTGACAGTGTTGTATAAATAAGCTGTCCAGTCAGTCAATCAATCAGTCAGTCGGTCAGTCAGTCAGTCAGTCAGTCAGTCAATCAATCTGTTTGTCTGTCTGTCTCTATCAATCTGTCAAGCTCTCAATTGATTCTTCCAAAAATGTTTCTAAAATTCGTCACTAACTATCGTCAGCTGCAGACGTCAACAGTCTAAGGACGAATGTTTGTTTCTCAACCATATTCTTATGAATATTTGGTATTTATAAAATCAATTCAGGTTCTTGAAATAAAGTTAGCTTTAAATTGTGATAAATTGGATATAAATAAACATTGAATCCTGATGGTTGAAACTACTGAACTCAAACCGGAGGAATATCCTATATTAACAGTGATATAAATTTATTATCATAACGTTATTTAAAATTAATTACCAATCACCTCAGCCTTGTCCCACCCATGCCAGAAATCCTAGATGCGCCACTGTTTGAAGCAGCGTCTAAGTGAAACGGAGGGATAAGACGAAACCAGAGTTCCGTCGACTAATAATAATCACCCCGGGGGCACGGCCAAAGTGTCTCCATTCTGCAGTAGCAGTTACACCAGCTTTTATCGGAAACTACTTCAGAGTCAACTGAATCCAACTGGCTTTTGATTGGTAGATTGGCTGCCCGTCTCCGCCCACTTGTATCCCGGGCTATATAAAGCGACCCCTTGCGTAGGTCACGAAACCAGAGAGAGGACAACATTTCTCTGCTGTACAGCGGACAATACGTCAAGCGCGGGAATTACTCAGAGCCCGTCACGTGGCTCTCTTGTAGCACATTCTTTACACCATCAGTGGATTTGTTAAGTCGCTATACGCATTCATCTCGAGGAATACGTGATCGATGTAATGGAATTCGGGAGAAGCGTCGAATCTGTGACTCTCGGGCGTTGAGGACAGTTCTGCTCGTGTGGCGCGCAGAGTATACTCTTTGTAGATTCCAATAGAACACTCTGGGTTCCAGTGGAGCACTCCTCAGAGGGTTCCAGGGCAACACTTAGAGGGTTCCCCAGCGGAACAAGCCTGGATTCCGCAAAGTCGGCGACAAGAAGAGGATTTGTTTAGACTTGGAGTGTCAGTGTGGTTCGTGAGATTAATGGACAAAAAATTGTCTTCATCGACTTGGCAGAAGCTGAGGAGAGAAAATATCAGGCGTGTTAACAGCTGTGGATGTGGAAGAAAGACAGACAAGAGGCAGACAAAGACAGAGGAGGACAGTATTCACTGACTGACTGGCTAACTGATTGGGTGCCTGGCTGACTGACTGACTGGCTGGCTGGCTGACTGACTGGCTTACTGACTGGCTGACTGACTGGCTGACTGGCTGACTGGCTGACTGACTGACTGGCTGACTGACTGACTGACTAACTAACTGACTGACTGACTGGCTGGCTGGCTAACTGATTGGCTGACTGGCTGACTGACTGGCTGGCTAGCTGACTGACTGGCTGACTGACTGGCTCTCTGACTCGTTGACTGACTAGATGACTGGCTGAGGTGATAGACATAGAGACAGACAACAGTACAGACGAGATTAAGTGAGGGAAAAAGTTAGATAAGGAAATTGACAGACGAACTCAGAAACAGACAGACAAACAGAGAAAGAGAGATAGAACCACAAGCAGACACAGAGGGAGAGACCTAGAGACATACAGAGAGACACATACGGAGAAAGACACGACGACGTCGACCGGGCTGACACAGGCAGTTCGTCTTATCCAAAAACAGTGAAAAACTGCCACTTCCGTGCGTGGCATAAACACTAAACACGTTCGTCGATTGGGCTCAGCTGCTGAAGTTGTTGAGTTGGTTGGCTAGGGATGTTTATGAGAAAGGCTGCTGTCAACGCCAAGGTGGCATAGTTCCACCACTCGTCTCTCGTCGAGAAGGGAACGGGGGAACGGGAGAGCGTCGACGGTTTCCAGGGGTGAAAGCAGTCGCACGTAGCGGCCTGCCCTACACGGCAGGGCTCATAAAAGCAGCTGACACTTGCCATACATAGGGTTCATAACAGGACCGGCTGTATCTGACGCTACTTCGGCGAATACTTCCATTAACAATGGTTACGGAATACGAGGTAGGACCACTATATGATGGTTTCGAGAACGGTAATTTGAGAATAGGTATGTCAATTTAAGGTAAGGTAAGGTATATGTACCATCAATGTAATATTACATCAATGTAACGTAATATCAACGCATTGTAATATCAACGTTGTGTAATATCAATGTAATGTACCAGCAATGTAATGCAACAGCAATGTAATATAATATCAATGTAATGTAATATCAATGTAATGTGATATCAATGTAATGTGATGTCAATGTAATGTAATATCAATGCAATGTAACATCAATGTGACGTAAGGTAAGTCAGTGTAAGATAAGGTAATTCAATGTAAGGTAAGGTAAAGCCAATGGATGGTAAAATAAGTAAAGTGTAAGGTTAGATATAGTAAGGTAAGATATGTAAGGTAATCAATGACTTCTATAGCGCCGTTGCCGTTATCTACAAAGTATCGATCGATGTCGCTTCAATTGAGGCCGCATTCAAAAAGATGCACGAACTGAGACTGCCGACGGTAACCAAGTTGAAGGAGAAGAGTCCTAAGTTTCGACCTGAATGACTGTAAGTCTAAAGCTTACAACCAGGTAAATTAAAGTAGGTAAGTGAAGGCAAGGGTAAGTAAAGTGAAGGTAAGAAAAGAAAAGGCATGGTAAAGTCAGTCAAGTTAAGGCCAGGGTTATATCTTATAATACATTACATGGATATTACATAACATCGATATTACGTTTAGATTACATAATATTGATACTGCATTACATTGATGTTACATCATATTGATATTACATTACGTTAATGTTACATAATATTGATATTGCATTACGTTGACGTTACATAATATTGATATTACATTACGTTGATGTTACATAATATTGATATTGCATTACAGTGATGTTACATCATATTGATATTACATTGATGTTACATTACATTGATGTTACATTACCTTACCCTATATACCTTGAATTGACTTATCCGTACATTGATTTTTCTGACATATACCTTTCTCGAAGTGAGCTTAGGTAAGACGATCCCATATAAAAACTCGATCTAATCTAACAATTACTGTGGCGTCAATGTCAATTACTGATCGAGGCTTCAGTCGGTGGCCAATATATGCCTATTAGTAAAAATCGTTGTACAAACCAAATTCCAGGATAAGTTCGGTCGAAAGCCAAGAAGGGAATCCGAGAAGACACGGAAACAGCCGACGGAGGAAATGAATCCAGAAAGATATAAGTTTTTAGGTGAGATCTGAAGGCCAGAACAGACTGCAGTCTCTGCAGAGCGAACGTTTGTCGGAAGAAAATTTTCCAGTCTAGGACCATCAATTGAAAAGGCACGGAACGGTAAGGTTGAAAAGTTAGAAGACTTGGTTGAGAACAGAGAGGTCTTTGGAGTCGGCAAAGACTTAAGATAAAAATTATGGTTGTCTGAAATGTATAAAGTATTGTACTGTAACATCTATGTTTGCCCAGTCTTTTTATGGACTGCCAATGCAGTGATGCAGGAGTCGGTGATATATATGTTCATACTTTGGAGTTTTAGTGATAGTCAGACTTATACAATTTGGTTGACTATCATGTCGAATTGACCACTGTTGCTCGATCCTCGTTGGCCTCCCTCTTGGTGTTCTGGGGCAACTAGATCGAGTTCTGCGCTCAGCTGCTCGGCTTATTGGGCAAATTCCCAAGTTCGGCTCTGTCTCTGCCTACATGCGCGATGTGTTACACTGGCTGCCTGTGGCCCAATGGATCTCATACCGTATTGCTTCTTTGGTTTCACGCAGCATCCTTGGCTGTGCTCCATCTTACCTGCGCAACCTCTGCCGCCCAGTGTCCGACGTTGTAGCGCGTCGGGCGCTTCGCTCCGCGACGACGGGGCAACTCCTAGTTCTGCGGGCTCGCTTGACTGCTAGGTAGCGCCGAGCTTTCTCGGTTGCAGGCCCCTCCATCTGGAATGACCTGCCATCGGAGCTGCGCTTGCTACCTTTGACCAGTCAAACTGGGTTTTATAAATCACTCAAGTCTTTTTACTTTTGCCGTGGCTGGGCTGGGAGCGCTCCTGAGTAGATTTCTTGAAGGGGCGCTATATAAATCTCCAGAATGAATGAATGAATGAATGTCGCTCCCTTCGCTCTACTGAGGGGGTGCTGGTGGTCCCGTTTGCCCGCACGTCAACTAAGCAAAACCTTTCATCCTCTGACTGTGGTATATGTCCTAGGGTTTATGAATGACCTTCCTCGGGAGCTACGCCTGTTCCCTACATATACACTGACACGTACTATGGCCATTTGAAAACTGACCTCTTTGTTCGTGCTGGAGTTGGGAGCACCTCTGAGTAGTTACTTTTAAGGGCTCTATATAAATTCTTGAATGAATGAAAACCGTGACCAAGGACTCTTTGAAGCCTCAAGTTAGCTTTCTAAATGCCATTAATAAGCGAGTTGCAAATTGCAATTCAAGACATGTAAATTTAAAGTAATGTAGGGCAAGATAAAGTAGGTATGTTAATTCATGGCATGTACGATGATGAACTGAGACCATTATGATAAGCGAAGGCCAGGAAAGACAAGTGAAACCAGGCCTTTTACAGAAGTTTATGGTAATTTAAAGTTATACCAAGCCCTGATTAACTCCTCTGAATGTCATCACTTTCTGAGACAAAAATTTTGTAAAGCCATAAAGATATTTAATATCTTTATGACTCCTTTCGCTCCTTGCCCTCTGTCTGTCTCTTTGTCTGTCTCGGTATGCCTGTCCCTGCTTGGGTGTATGGTTAGGTGGAGTGTCCTATCCTTGTCTCAGTTTGGCAGAACCTATAGAACTATCGACAGAGTCGTTTTAAAAGGTCGTTTATCTCTCGTCTTTTCTCTAATTCCTTTATCTTATTTTGGAGCAAACTTAGGCGGATACGAAAACGTTTTCCTGCACAGAGTCTATCAGCACAGCTGTATTTTACCCTCTCTCTGTCTCTGTCTCCCATGTATGTATCTGTCTGTCTGTCTGTCTGTCGGTCTGTCTGTATGTATGTCTTTCTATCTATCTATCTATCTATCTATCTATCTATCTATCTATCTATCTATCTATCTATCTATCTATCTATCTATCTATCTATCTATCTATCTATCCATCCATCCATCCATCCATCCATCCATCCATCCATCCATCCATCCATGCATGCATCCATCCATCCATCCATCCATCCATCCATCCATCCATCCATCCATCCATCCATCCATCCATCCATCCGTCCGTCAGGTCAATCCATCCAGTCAGATCTATCATACATCCGTCAAAGATAGATCCATCCATCATCCAGATTAAGGATCCAAGATCAAGATTAAGATCCATCCAGATCCGTCCGTCAGTCAGATCATTCATCAAGTCTATCGTCATGGGTCCGTCCAAATCCGTCCATCAGATCAGATCAGATCAAATCCATCAGATCAAGTCCGTGCGTCCATCCATCAAGATCAGTCAAGATCAGAATCTTGATCTTGATCTATCTGATCATGTATCCGTCCGTCCGTCAGGTCAGGTCAGGTCCGATTAAGTCAGATCCATCAGATCAGTCGGGTCAGGTCAAGTCAGATGGTAGCTAGGTCCATCAGGTCAGGTCAGGTCTGGAGATCAGATCAGGTCGGCATGTATCCGTCAAGGTCAATCCGTCCATCCATCCATCCATCCATCCATCCATTAATCCATCCATCCATCTATCCATCATCCATCCATCCATCCATCCATCCATCCATCCATCCATCCCATCCATGCATACATCCATGCATCCATCCAATCTATCTTATCTATCTATCTATCTATCTATCTATCTATCCATCCATCCATCCATCCATCCATCCATCCATCCATCCATGCATGCATGCATCCATCCATCCATCCATCCATCCATGCATACATCTATACATCCATCCATCCATCCATCCATCCATCCATCCATCCATCCATCCATCCATCCATCCATCCATCCATCCATCCATCCATCCATCCATCCATGCATCCATCCATACATCCATCCATCCATCCATCCATCCATCCATCCATCCATCCATCCATCCATCCATCCATCCATCCATCCATGCATACATCCATACATCCATCCATTCATCCATCCATCCATCCATCCATCCATCCATCCATCCATCCATCCATCCATCCATCCATCCATCCATCCATCCATGCATACATCCATACATCCATCCATCCATCCATCCATCCATCCATCCATCCATCCATCCATCCATCCATCCATCCATCCATCCATCCATCCATCCATCCATCCATCCATACATCCATCCATCCATCCATCCATCCATCCATCCATCCATCCATGCATCCATCCATCCATCCATCCATCCATGCATACATCCATGCATCCATCCATCCATCCATCTATCTATCTATCTATCTATCTATCTATCGATCGATCTATCGATCTATCTATCTATTTATTCCTTTTTTGTTCGTTGCAAACATGTGTTTCGTTTATTCATCAATCATGATTAATGTATAAAGTTACTTGATCTTTCCCTTCTTTCTTCTAATCTCCTCTATTTATCTTTCAGCATTAATCCTCTCTATCTATCCATCTGCCTGTCTGCTCGTCTGTGTGCCTGCCTGTGTCTCTATTATATTATGTCTTCCTCTGCCTGTCTATCTTTGTATGTCTCTGTCTCTGGCTATCTGTCAGTCTCTCTGTCTCTCTCTCCTTGTCGCTGTCTGTCTGTCTCTCTCTCTTTCTCTCTTCTTCGGTCAACTAAGTGCGAAGGAGACAATCACTCATAAACTGAGCTAGACCTCTGGTAGAACTTGAGCGTGGCATTTATTTGGCGCCTCTAAGAGTCCAGTGGCGTTCGTCCGTTCAGCGGTTTCTTTATCTCCATCGGTTGCTCGAGTGTTGTTTAGTGTGTCAGGTCTTCGTGTCGGAACCAGATTAGCTTTTGATGAACGTCGGTCTCTCTCTATTTCTCTCTCTATCTCACTCTCTGTCTCCCTCGGTCTCTCTGTCTGTCTGTCTGTCTGTCTCTGTCTGTCTCTGTCTGTCTCTTTGTCTCTGTTTCTCTCTCTGCCTGTTACTCTCCATGTGTCTTTCTCTGTTGATCTGTCTCTGTCTGTCTCTGTTTCTCCCTGTCTCTTTCTGTCTCTCTACTGTTCTGTTTCTCCGTGTCTCTTTCTAGCTATGTCTCTGCCTGTCTGTGTGTCTGTCTGTCTGTCTGTGTGTCTCTGTGTATCTCTGTGTGTCTCTGTCACTCTATCTCTCTCTCTCTGTCTCTCTACGTCTCTCTGTCTCTCTCTCTATGTTTCTCTGTCTCTCTCTGTATCTCTCTGTCTCTTTCTCTCTTTGTCGGTCATCTAAGTACAAAGGAGACAATCACTCATAAACCGTACTAGAACTTTGGTAGAACTTGAGCGTGACATTTATTTGGCGTTTCTAAGAGTCCAGTCGTATTCGCCCTTTCAGCGGTCTGTCTGTCTGCCCTAGTCTTTCTCTCTGTATCTCTTAGTATCTCCGTATATCTGTCTGTCTTTGACGTTATCTCTTTCTCTATCGGCGCTGCTGTTTAATGCAGTCCCTCAATCGTGTTATGGCCGCCAGATTTACTTACTTACTGACCGCCTCTAATTGTGTAATCTACGTCGTTAAGCTCGGCGTTTGACGTTTTAAGGACTTTGGCAGAGCGAATTATTCCTGCAACGAGGGCAATATCGCGCTGGCAAAACCACTTTAGGTCCCTCTTGAAGGCACCGTTAAGACCCACGGGTCAGGATTCAGTCGATCGGGCGAATTATCTGGGGCTGCGGTATAAGAGGCTGTCGAGGGGGTTAGCAGTGGAGGAGGAGGAGGAGGAGAGGGAGGAGAGAGGAGGAATGAGAAAAAAGAGGAGATGGAGGAATATGGGAAGGTGGAGGGATTAGAATTAAGAGGAGGAGGAAGATGAGGAGGGAGAAAATACAGAAGAGGAGGAGAAAGATGGGGAGGTCGAGAATGTGAATAAAGGAAAGGAGCAGAAGAAGAGGAGGCGGAGGGAGAGAATAAAGAGGAGAAAAAGATGGAGAGGAGGATGAGGGGAGAATAAAGAGGAGGAGGAGGAAGAGGAATATGGGGAAGCGGAGGGAGAGAATAAAGAGAAGATTGGAGAGGAGATTGGAGAGTAGGAGGCTAAGGAGTCATTTGCGCTGAAGTCGTTCTGTGACGTCGAAATTTCTATGTTCAGTAATTATACGCGTTTTCTGGCGATGACTTATATCTGGCTATTTATTTAGCGCATGGTTAAGTTTGCACAGTGTAATTGTTCTTCTTATTCTTCTTCATCATCATCATCATCTTCTTCTTCTTCTTCTTTCTTCTTCTTCTTCTTCATATGATGATGACGACAAAGGGAAAAGTTATGGTTATGATGACGACAACGACGACGACGACGATGATGGTAACCAACAAGCTGAATTTCTGTTGTTGTTTTCTGCCTGACATAGCAGGGTGGTCTGAACCTGGCCTGTGACGACGCCATGCCAGACCGTTCAACCTCAACGACCGCTTTCAAAGAAGCCATGACGGACACTTCGAACGGTCCCCGGCTTTACCCGATGGAGATCGAGGAGCGAGCGGCCCCCGCCAGGGACTCCCGCATCTCGGATGATCTGGGCATCCTCGACACGAGCAATGGATGGCGCTGCGGAGGGTGCTGCGACCTCATCGAAGGGGGCGAGAAGGGACCCCGGAAAAGCCCCGCCACTCAGCTGGCAAGGTCACTGAGTACACTGTGCCATGGCAACCGGAGAGGGATTGTTGTCGGTCTGGTCGCCGTCGTCGTCGTCACGGTGATCGTTGCCATAACGGTCTATTGTTGTAGAGGTAGGTGTCATACGTGTATGCGGGCTGCTTTCTGCATGGATTCCGTGTTTGTGAATGTTGTCCTCATTATCAAGAATTGTTGTCTTCATCATCATCATCATCATCATCATCATCATCATCATCATCATCATCATCATCATCATTTTCGTCGCCGTTCGTGTCGTCGTAAACATCACCACAATGACTTATTCATCCACTCTAAGTTAAAGTGGGCATTATCAGCATCGTTGTCGCATAATCATGAAGCGACTATTGATACTGATACTGATTCCGCCAGAGGCTTCGAAAGTTGAAAGCATGGCTAATCGAGCTGACGACGTTGTTCACGGCCATAATAAGTGATCCCAAACACGTTCTGCGTCGAATGTGCCATAAGCGACAGGAGAGCCGATACAATCTGCGACTTTGGCCCCACCCTTTTGCCCTCCAAGCCAAGGATAACAAGAACTTTTTATCACGTCTGATGTATAAAAACATTTACTAGTTGCTTTCTGGAATCTCGCCCAGTCTCACCCTCAACATTGTAAATTAATCCAATTAGCCCTATTAGAACCATACTTATAGTGCTGAACAGTGCAGTATCCATAGCTATAGGAGTTCGATTTCTAGTAACTGTTTAACCATGCAATTTTGTTACTAGCTGCGTTTTGACAGCTAGTTATAAATAAACGAAAATACAATACAATACAATACAATAAGAATTCTAAAAGCTACCACAGACATTCAGGCAATACAGACAGACATTCAGGCAATACAGACAGATAGATGTACTGACTTAATGACTGACTGACTGATTGACCGACTGACTGACTGATTGACTGACTGATTGACTGACTGATTGACTGACTGTCTGGCTACAAATAATTATTTTTTTTGCCAGGAAAAACAGATTTAGAAATTCCAGTTACCGGTAAGTTTTACGAACTTTGTAACGTAGATAATTGTAGCATTATCATTACGTACTTATTACCCTCCGGCTACCAAGGTTTTTTTGCGACATCGGATACCAATGGGTGGTGGTTACCCCCCGGATTTCGTGTTTGGTTTTAAATATCATATCATGTAATACAGGAATTGATTCAACATTCATTTATGACAAAATGGTATATTTAGTTGTAAATTGTGTGAATGAACCTCGAAATTACATAATTTTTGACAACGGAACCGATCCATAATTAGCGATATTTTATATTATTGCGTACATCTTGTACTTGTTGGATAAACAAATATAAGATTATGTGGGTTTTGAAACTGATCTATGTATCCAAGAACATTATAAATATAATGAGGCTTTATTTGTAGCAAATGCACATGTACCTTATATTTATTGGTCTCGTGTACCTCTTTCTATCTGACCTTTTACCTGAATGTACCTAGTGTTACCTTCGCACTTACTTACGTTTGTTGGTCTCTTGTTACCTCTTACCTTTTACCTGAATGTACCTATAGTGGTATACCTTCGTACTAAGACCACAAGGACAAATGAACATGATGGACCAACCAACTTCAAGGGCCAACTGACAATGAGAACCTGAATGTACCTAGTGTTATACCTTCACACTTATCTTCCTTTGCTAGGTAGCAATTACACCCTCGTGGGTCATGGCAGAGTCGTACAAGACGTTCTACCGAGCCACAACCAGACAACAACGAACTGTGACCAGCCAACCCTGCGAGCGTTCCTGGTTCGAAGCCTCGAGTACGAGGTCAGACCATCTCTGCTTTCTCGATGAGCTATATAAAATAGTACAGTATATTTGTATTTATATAGCGCCACTGAGAATCTGTTGTAATGTAATCTATTCTATTATGATGATAGTGACTTCCGTAGACAGGTAAGTTAAGTTAATGTAACGTAAGCTGAGGTAGGATAGGAAGGTAATCTAACCTAATATGGCGATTTGTGTAGCGCCGCTGTTGGTACAAGGCAAGTGAAACCATCATAGGAAAATTCGTAATCACTTGGAGTAGAAGAAGAAGAAAACGAAAATATTGAAAAGAAGATGATGACGATGATGATGATAAAGAAGAAGATGATAATGACGATGATGATGATGAAGAAGATGATGATGACGATGATGATGATGAAGAAGAAGAAGACGAAGAAGAAGAGGAAGAGGAGGAGGAAGATGATGATGATAATAATGACGATGATGATGGTGATGAATAAGAAGAAGAACAATTCCTTAAGCTAATCTGAGAGGGAGCCATAGGTATGAAGTGTTAGCCATCTCATTTTTCTTAGTCTCTGTATATGAGGACGGTTGGACAGTCCAACCAACTTGAAGGGCCAACTGACCTTAAGGACCAAAGATCACAAGGACAAATGAACATGATGGACCAACCAACTTTGAGGACCCTTATAATCATGATCAACAGAGCGAAAGACGAAAACTACTACTACTACTACTACTACTACTACTACTACTACTGCTGCTGTTGCTGCTGCTGTTGTGGTTGTTGTTGCTGCTGCTGCTGCTGCTGCTGCTGCTGCTGCTACTACTACTACTACTACTACTACTACTACTACTACTACTACTACTACTACTACTACTACTTCTACTACTACTTCCAATACTACTACTTCCAATACTACTACTGCTACTACAGAAACAACAACTACTACTGCTGCTACTAATGTAAACGAACCCTAAGAATCGAGGTCGGAATAACGTGAAGCAAACAGACCTAAAACTGAACCTTAGGGAACTGACGGACATAAAAGAACTTTAATGGTTCTCTGATTGGTCTAAATTTATCCTCTGTCGGCAACTGGTCGGCCATCTGTCGGGTTGAGTCAGCGATCAGCTGTAGATGACGTTCAACAACATTTCTGCGGTTATTTAGAAGAGAATGGACTTCTTAACAGTAGCAAATGGAAGCAAGACTCTGATCACTATGACAAATTAGGATTACAGTGGCTCAATCCAGGTCCTTTGCCTGTATAGGTCCCTCTCTATGGAATAGACTTTCTCCTTCTTTGCGCTCTACCATCCTATCTGGTGGCATCTCTACCTCTTTCTCTCACCTTAAGACTTTCCTTTTCTCTCGGAGTACCTCGCACTGGGAGCGCTTCTGAAGGGCTTATGCTGTGAGAAGCGCTTTATAAATGATCAAATACAATACAATACAATACAATACAATCACCCGCATCAACACCACCACCACCACTAACACCACTAACACCACCAACATCACCAACACCGACATCACCAACACCAACACCAACATCACCAACACCAACATCACCAACACCAACACTAACTTCAGCACCACCACTACCACCAACACCACCAGCACCACCGGCATCAACACGAACACCAACATCACCAACACCAACAATAACTTCAACACCACCACTACCGCCAACACTAACACCACCAGCACCACCGGCATCAACACGAACACCAACATCACCAACACCAACTGCAACACCACCGCGACCACCAGCACCACCACCAGCATCATTTTGTGGGACACGATAGCCGACTGGTTAAAGCGCTCGCCCTGTAAGTTGTAACATAGCTAGCACGGTTACTGAGACGGTTACTGGTAGGACATTGGGCAAGTCCATCACTCACAATTCTTCAGCGTCATCAATTGTTGCTTGGCCATTAGATGGTGGCGCTTAATGAATGCGCAGTCTATATTATAAGTCTAAAAGTTTGTCCTTCTGTTTGTCCTACTAAAGGCTCGCGAACGGAACGCTGTAGCGTTATGAAATTTTTACAAAACCTTCTTATTAGAATTTGTAGGCAGTGTTTTAGTTGTCAAAAACTAACTGGGGGGGGTCGAAAATTTTGCAGATTTCGAAAGTACACGATCACAGGTCTAAATTAAATTTTAATGTTGTTAATATGAAACAACTGACGACTCATGAGATATCTGAGTTTCTTCTTTAAATTTATCTATGCGACATAACAAAGAAATTACATAATCATAGGGGCATAGCCAGGGAAAAAAATTTCAAAGGGGGTTTTAACTTTTAAGTTTTCGGGGTTTTCCATTGGAAATGGTCGTATTTTTCTACATATTTAGTTTTTAATAACATAATGCATTTATTTGGGGGGGGGTTGAACCTGTAAAACCACCCCCTAAAAACGCCCATGCATGATCACATAGACAAAACACCTGGTTTTTGGAAAGTAATTCAATAACACAAACCATAAAGCATAGATTCTTACACTATACCCGGTAGTTTACAAAAATTATTTTGGACTATGTTTTGTAATTTCTTTTTTCTTTGGTAACCCAATGGTTTTGTCCAAAGCACCATGTCTGCCAGCTTTAAGACAAGAAATAACAGGCTTCTGGTGAGTTCAATGAATGATCTGTTGATGATTGGCATCAATGGTCCACCTCTTACTGCATGGAATGTAGAAAAATGTAGTTAACATATTTTTCTACATTCCATGCAGTAAGAGGTGGACCATTGATGCCAATCATCAACAGATCATTCATTGAACTCACCAGAAGCCTGTTTCTTCCACTAGTGTGACATAAATTCATCTGACTGAATCCTCTTTCACACTCAGCAGATGAAACAGGTAGAACTTTCAACAAAGTAATAAGTGGCTGTAATTTCTACCCAAGCATTAAACCATCGCTCTTTTTAAGCATAGAATAATCAAGCAAAACATATCAGCTGCATCAGAATTACTCATTCCAAACTCTACTCAATGCAATATGTCTTTCTCCACACACTAAATAGCCTCAACCATGTGCTCGAACTATAGCATAAGAGGAAACGGAAATAAACGTGTTACAGAAATTGGCTTTCACCTTAATTCTGTAGACTGGTTCTCCGCTCTCAGTCACAAACCATAACATTAAGTAACTAATTTACTTAAAAGTAAAGGAATTGGGCTATATATTCTTTTGTACTTGATGACAGAGCAACAGCCGGGGGGTCAAGACCTAACCCCCCAGCATCTTTTCAGTAACTTAGCTGAGGGGGTTAGAAAAAGAACTAGGGGGTTGAACCCCCAACCCCCCCGACAACTAAAACACTGTTTGTAGGTCAACGCGACCATCTCAACTCACAATTTACTTTAAATTCCGATATATATTTGAACGTTTGAAGTTTCGATAGTTTAGGGGTACGTTTACCAACTTGAACCTTGACGAATAGGGCCCATTCCAGACAAATCTGCATTTAAAAATAAATAATAATATAAGTAAAAAGAAATAATGATATAAATAATAGCAATAATAATGATAATAAACTAGATAAATGTCGTTGACATTGTTAAACTCAACAGTAGGTAAAAATCCTGTGAGATAATGATGATGATGATGATGATGATGATGATAATGATGATGATGATTATTATTATTATTATTATTATTATTATTATTATTATTATTATTATTATTATTATTATTATTATTATTATTATTATTATTATTATTATTATTATTATTATTATTATCAACAACGGAGCATCGTTTAGTTAGTTGCTGTTACCGACGCTGTGTCATTGCAAAGATGATTAGCGTTCCCCTCTTTTATCCAGACTTTGGACTGGCACTTTCGGAGTATGGCAGTGGCGGAATTGGCAGAGTGCTTGAAGGGAGCTGACGTAGTTGAAAGCAAATTTGAGGGTGTCCAAGGCCATACATTGACATCAAGTGTTTAACGACATCTTGTGGGCCAGGGCCGTTGATGTGGTGACAGGTCGATAGTCCGAAGGTCCGATAGTCCGAAAGTTGTAGAAACTGGATTACGAAAAGAATTCTTGCTTAAATAGAAGCTGGATTGATTAAAAGGATTCTTGCTTAAATAGAAGCTGGACTGATTAAACGAATTCTTGCTTAAATAGAAGTTGGATTGATGAAAATACTTCTAGCTAAAATAAAAGTTGGAATGATGAAAATGATCCTTGCTTAAATAGAAGTTGGAATGATGAAAAGATCATAGTGTAAGTAGATTGATTAAACTATTTTGAAGTATAAGTGGAAGCTGGATTGATGAAAAATCAAAAATCAAAGTTTAAGTAGAAGTTGAATTGATAAAACTGAAGTATAAGTGGAAGCTGGATTTATGAAAAAATCATAGTTTAAGTAGAAGTTGGATTGATGCTCAAACTATATGCTACAATGGGAGAATAATTTAGAGCGCTATTATATCGGATTAATATCGGACTATGGAACCTTCGGACTATGGAACCTTCGGACTATCGAACCTTCGGACTATCGACCCTTCGGACTATCGACACGGAACCGTTGATGTCGACCTCACCGTACCTTAGTACAGACAGTGTAAGAGAAATGTCAGATTAATTTGCATGCACGTCTTAGAATAGTGTCTGGTAGCACCAGATACATGTAGTATAGTGTGACCAGTGTAACTATTTTACTATTGTGGCCCACCGTTGGACATCGTTTACCTAATTGCTGTAAACACGTCGTGCAGTGTCTTGTGTAAACATTGCATTTAATGTCTGACTTTTAAAGCCACAGTGAAAGTCACCAGACAGTCTGTGCTTGTTTAGCATCTGCGGTGTATCATTTGCGTATATGAATGATTTTGTGTACATATGTATGTGGGTTTTATGTGTGTATACATGTGTGTATGTATGTGTGCGCTTAAGTTTGTATGTGTATATGTATGTACGATATTTATACATGCATATACATACGTGCGCATCTGTGTAACTGTTTTTTTTTGCGATTCTTAGGTGTTTAACATAAGTACCTCTCGCTAGCCTGATGTTAGAGTTGTAAAAGAAACATGACATGCTCTTGCAGTTGGAGAAGTTCCCCACGTGTAGTCTCATGCATACACGTAACAATTAACCAATGAACGATGCGTCTATTTAACGACGTCTTTCATTACGTCTTGAGATTCGCGTCCATACCCTAAGACAGACGTCCATGGTTGCGTGACCTTGATCTTAGCGGGCATTGTACCCTATGGCGATAATTGGGCGTAGGGAACTGTGGAGATTGGTAGGGGGGTTCCTTGGAAGGAAGGTTCACCGAGTGCATTTGGCGGGAATAGCCGGAGGTAGCGCGAAGACGCAGGCCTTATGGCGTTAGCGACTAAACTGCACTGGATGCCGTACGGATTTCGAGTAACTCGCACGCGATGCGGTAAGAATTTGAAATTGCAATAGAAGCAATTTATGAACCGTCTGGAAATATTGTCACTGACCGAATTTCACACTGACCCAGACATTGCCGTGATTACTTCCGCACCCCGTATACAGAAGCTGTCTGACCCTGAAGAGATCTCGACCGCAGACAAAAACATCATATAATATACACTTAAAAATGGAGTCTGCTAACTAGTATCGTATCGCAGCCATGTTTGATTTTTATGTCTCCCATTGTTTTGTATTTTACTGTACTATAAAGTAGGCCTACTGTGCTGTGCTTGCCTATAGATAACCTTGTGTTCTTAAAACTTTAACGACTAGGTGTACTAAATGCGACTGCATGGGAACCACCAATGCAGTTCGTCGCTAAAGTGTTAATTAACGTTAATATCAATTGAACTGCTGAAGGCAGCGCTTTGAAATCTCCTCTCTACAAATAGTGCGGTGAAAACAGCAGTGTTTTAATTGTCAAAAAGAGATGCGGGAGTTTTAACATTTACGGATTACCTAAGGTACATGCAATCCATTATTATTTAAAAATAATAATAATAATAATAATAATAATAATAATAATAATAATAATAATAATAATAATAAAAATAATAATAATAATAATAATTATAATAATTATAATAATAATAATAAATGGTCTTTTGAGCAGCATGTTGGGGACAAGAACCTTTAACCCAGTTCTATAGTTTCTTAGAGCCTGAGGGATTTTTCCACCTTGGGCGATAAAAATAAAATAAAATAAAATAATAATAATAATTATTATTATTATTTTTATTTTTACTATTACTACTACTACTACAGCTGCTGCTGCTACTGCTACTGCTACTGCTACTGCTGCTGCTGCTGCTACTGCTGCTGCTACTACTACTACTACTACTACTACTACTACTACTACTACTACTACTACTACTACTACTACTACTACTACTACTACTACTACTACTACTACTACTACTACTACTACTACTACTATTGCTACTGCTGCAGCTGCTGCCGCTGCCGCTGCTGCTGCTACTACTACTACTACTACTACTACTACTACTACTACTACTGCTACTGCCATTGCTACTACTGCTGCTGCTCAAGGCTACCACTATTGCTGCTGCCACCACTACTAGCTACTACTACTACCACTACTACCACTACTACTACCACTACCACTGCCTACTACTACTACTACCACTACTACTACTACTACTACTACTACTACTACTACTACTACTGCTACTCACTACTACTACTACTACTACTACTACTACTACTACTACTACTACTACTACTACTACTAAATGCTACTACTACTACTACTACTACTACTACTACTACTACTACTACTACTACTAAATGCTACTACTACTACTGCTATTATTATGCATTTGTTAAGCGCCACTGTCTAATGACCAAGCATCAATCGATGGCGCTGATCGATAGTCATTGTAGAACTTGCCCAAGGTCCCTACATAGTAGCCGTCTCAGGAGAGACTCGAAGCTGTCCTCTCCGCATTGCCAGACGATCGCTCTAACGAATCTGTTACCGTGCCACACGATGCAGGTAAGAAAATATAGGAAAACAAACCCATCAAAAGACGCAGACAAAGTCGTAATTGCTTTTTACAGACGCTATAAAACTGTTTAGTTACATTACACTACGTTAGTGTAACGTATTTGGCTTTTGCTTGGTTTACAGCTGCGAAGACTGGTAGAGAGGACGAGGTTTCGAAAGCAATGCACTGGCCTCCAGGTCGTTAGAATAAAGTAAGGACTGCATTCCTATATTACATATTGTAATTATGTTGTGAAATGTGATTTAAAAAATAGGACCCGGTGTAAGGGCTTCAAGTTACCGCCATTTTAAGTTACCCCAGTAATCTGATATCAATTTCATATTACCCGCGTGAGGTAGCCTGAACCTGATTTCATATTATCCCTCCCGTTGTTCATATTACCCCTCTCTGATTTAGCCAAAATTCTTATGCTTGCAAATAATGATACGTTTATTGAATAAAAGACGTGAAACATACAAGATTGAAAGATAATCTCAATATCTGAAAGCATAACAAGTCACATAAATGTTTATTGTATTAAACCACTCATACACTATAGTTCAAAGTGCATGACGTATTACATAGTACATACCCTAACCCTATACTCTATGCCCTTCACCCTTCCTCTATAACCTATGCCTTAGCCCTAAAACTATCTAAATAAACATTATAACATAATTAAATAAATGTTTTGTAGGGTAATCTGAAATCGTAAGGATTTCATCCTACCTCCCGGTAATCTTTTACACGATTTCAAGTTACCTAATCAAATTCCTTACCTCGCATGAACATGTACCTCACCTTCCTTGACGTTGCAGCCTAGAAGATGGGGTCTTCGAGTACGAGGTTGTATGTACTGGCATCACAGGCGACCATTTCACGCAAGACTTGCGAGCGAACATGGCTGACCTGCTCGGTGACACGCAGGTAGCTGACCTTGGCATCTTCGTTCTCGACCTAACATCTCTCCAGCTTCACACTCCAGAAATTGACGAACTCGACACTACAGGTATTCTAAATCGTCCATTCGTTCATTCTTTCTCTCTGTGGTTTACAATAATAATACAGTCGTTTCGAATACAATACAGTACAATAGTATACAATACAATACAATGCAACACAATAAAATACAATGCAATACAATGTGATACAATACAGCAATACAATTTAATACAATACAATGTAATGCAATAGAATTTAATATAATATAATACAATGTAATACAATGCATTGTATTATATTACAATATAATTCAATACAATACAACATAATACAATACAATGCAATGTATTGTATAATGTTGTACTGTATTGTGTTATATTGCATTGAATACAGTATAATACAATACAATGCAATGTAATACAATGTAATACAATACAACACAATACAATACAACACAATACCATACAACACAATACAATACAATACAACTGCATTTGATATCCCCTTTCAAAGTTCAGAAGTGCACACAAGACCATACGAAACAAGATCAATGGCCCTGTACACCGAAGTGCGATTAGCAATTGGTTAATAGAGAATATACTTACTTACTTACTGAACAACTTTGAGTGAAGCACTTGCTCAAGGTCCCTACACAGTGACCGGCAGAGTTGATTCTCGAACCCGTGATCTTAGTGTTACAGGCTGAGCGCTCTATGCATTCAGCTACCACGCTCCAAGACCTTAGTTCTACCGCTGATTGTAATCAGTCAGGAATCTGAAATGTAATGTAATGTAATTGAACATTTATATAGCGTCCCTACAAGATATCTACTCAGAGGCGCTAGCCTTTGTGATGTTAATGTCATTACGAACTAATATATTACATCAGCCTGGCCAAACAATGCACAGGAAGCAGAAAGAGTCACCAGTGGTGGGCACACGCACACGCGTGGAACCAACCAACGGACCAATATGGTTCAGCTGTGATAGCTAAAAAGATGATCAAATCGATGATGATGATGATGACGACGACGAAGGTGTGATGATGACGACGATGATGATGACGACGACGATGATGATGATGTAATAGTGTTGTTTCAGAGCCGCCCTATTCTCCGGTGATAATTCCAGTCTGTTTGTCGATCCCTTACAACCAGACTTGCTTCCCGAACATTCTCCACCATCAGTCGCAGCTGGAGGCTATGGCGGCAGGTGTACATAGCCTCTTTCTCCTCGATGAACAATGTAGCGACCACCTGTCTCTCCTCTGGTGCTCCGTCTTCGTTCCTGACTGTACCAATGAGGTTCCTCTGCCACCATGTCGATCTCTCTGCCAAGGTCAGTCAGATTCATCCACCCATCCATCAGTCCGTTCATTAATTCATTCTATAGAGTAGCGTACTGGACTCTCAGTGGAGAGGTCGGGGGTTCAAATTCCCATGGCAAAAATTTTGTTCTAGATTTCTGCTCCACCTGCGCCCCCTAGCCAACTGACCCAACTCAGCTATAATGAGTACACTGACCATACACTGACGACGGTAATATGAGACGACGAGGGAGAGGAGTGGCCACCCGCCCTCATATGCCGAAGTTACGAAAATGAAGTCGCTAACACTTCTTAACCATGGCTGCCTCAGGACTAGCTAAATGGACTGCCCTTGTTGTTGTTGTTGTTGTTCGTGTTCTTCGCGTTCTTCTTGCTCTAGTTCTTCTAGTTCTTCTTGTTTTTGTTTTTGTTCTTCTTTTTGTATTGTATTGTATTTGAACACTTGTTATAGCGCCCCAACCAGATTTCCCATTCAGAGGCGCTCCCGACTACTGCGCGAACGCTGAATCGGAGTTTCACGCCGAAGCGCATGAGCAATTGCGAGTGAAGGACTTGCCCAGGGTCCCTACGCGGCGACTTTGAGGTGGATCCGAACCCGCAACCCTCGAGCTGCAAGGCACCGAACATACCCCTACACCACCGCGCCCCAGTTGTATTGTGATGTGTTGTATTGTGTGTTGTATTGTACTCCACGTTTATAATGCGACCGAACCACCCGCAGTAAAGATCCGAGAAATTAATCTCTGATAATCCGACCCGACCGGGAAGCGAACCCGGGGCGCCGGCGCGGCGAGCGGGCACCAACCCACTCGGCCACTCAGGATCCTTAGGATTCTTGTTCTCCTCCTCCTTTTCGTCGTCATCGTCGTCGTCCTCCTCCTCGTCCTCGTCCTTCTTCGTCTAGAAGCAGCTCGCTACTATATAGAAGATGATATATCACTATTGTAATTGTTACGATAATTTAAGTAGCACGCCACTTATAGAATGCTTTGCAATTTCAACTGTTCGTGCAATTGAGTTGCATATTATAGATCTTCGAGTGTTCTTCTAAACATGAAGACTTTTTGGCCGCCGGCTAATGCAGGAAGATTAAAACGGGAAAACAGAGGATTCTTCTCAAAAGGGTCAATATGCCGAACTAGCGCAGACGGGAGAGGCTGTTCAATATTATATATATATATATACAACATTATATATATATTATATTAATATGTGTATCACTTTACAATATAGTACCCTGTACACTTTGGTTTCAGCCGTGCTCACTGATTGTCCTCAGCTTCGACTTGAGGTCGAGGAACTGCTCGGAGATTCGTGCTCACGTTTACCAGACTATGATGGGACCACGTGCACTGGACTACCGGAAAAGGCAGGTAAGTTGGCAAGCGGTTCGGATGGTACATGGCAAGGCGGGCAAGATTAGAAATGGCAAGTCTGAAAGACTTGGCAATTGGTATAGGAAAATGACGAGGTCAGATGGGGTTAAGTGGAGTATGGTTGAATGAGATGGGATCGTGTGCGATGAGGCGGAAAGGGAAGAGTTGGTGTTAGATGAGGTGGAATGGAGTGGGTTGGTGTTAGATTGTAATTGTAATTAGCAACTTCTATTGCGCCGGTGTCTAATGCACAAAGCATAAAGCGATGGCACACCAAAAACAAGCCGTAATCAGGTCAACATCCAAAAGATCAGTCCATAAGAGACAGCCTACGGTGGATAAGCAATTTGAAAGAGGTAAGTTTTCAGCCGAGAATGACTCAGGCAACTGAGCACAGCGTACAGACACAGGAAGAGAGTTCCAAAATGTAGGTCCAGCAACTGAAAAAGCTCGTTTGCCACGAACAGTTCTTGATTTCGGTATGACCAGACAAAGATGATCAGATGACCTCATTGATTAATGATAAGGCTGAGGAATAAGAACTGATTTAAATATTGTGGTTGGCCAGAGTTTACAGTTTTATATACTATGAGCCCCAATTTGAAACGAATTCTTTGCTGAACAGGAAGCCAATGCAAAGATTTAAGCACATGGGTTATATGTTCATATTTGGATGTATTAGTTATGGCTCTAGCCAGAGAGATGTGAACCTTTGCTGTTTAAGCATGTTAGACTTATTGATACCAGTAAGAAGTGCATTGGAATAATCTAGGCGACTGGAAACCAATGCATTTGCCAGAGATATTCTTGCAGACATTGGCACATAACGCCTAATTCTGCTAAGATGAGGGGGAATGGAAACAGTCGGGTGTTAGAAGTGGTGGGATGAGGTGGGTTGGTGTCAGTTGAGGCGGGTGGGTTGATATTAGTTGAGGTTAGATAACGTGGGAGTAGAATAGGTACGATGTTGTAATGTAGAACAGTTTTCTGCCAAAGCAGATGAAACTCTCTTCTCTGCGATATTGTCGGATCCTGGGCATGTCCACGGATTACTCCCGAGTCCCTGCTATCCGTGAAACCGAACACCCCCCCCTAACACTTTCGAGGCTGTAACTGTCGACAAGGGTTGACATTAAGGGCTGAGGGAGGGTGTTGACAAAAGTCGACATCTAGGGGTAAAGGGCTGAAATTGCTAGACGTGGACAGAAACCGACGAAGGAACACAGTTTTTTATACAATAGATAACAGCAGTGGACACGTAATGACATGTGACCTATTGCAACAGAAGCCGGATATCATGAAGTAAAGAGTAGAGGATACACAGTTTTAGTTAGTGCTGGTAACATGGGGGCTCTATAACGGCAGCATGTAATTTGTGTCTCGATTACCAACCAGGGTAACCGATCATTGTTTTACACCCAGATATAAGGGTACCGGGTAAGGAATACAAGCCAGTCCATTTGACCTGTAGCAGCTGCCTGAAAACCAGCGTGACCAGTGGAACAACAGTGTGACTTGAAGCATGAGACTTGAACAATATCATACGGTTAAAAGTTATCAAGTATTGAGTGATATCCTTGTGCGTAGCACTACAGACATCGTCAAACATTCGCTAGATGTACGTTTTACATGATTAGAGAAAAAGCAGTTTTGACATCTTTCATGGAAGAAAGGACTTGGCACAGCAAGAGCGTCCATTGATCGATTGCAGCAACAACGTATACTACACGGCTCGACAACAAATCGCCAACTCCATACTGTATAACTGCAGTGGTAACTACATCTTTATATGGCGCCCTTTGAGAAAGACTCACCAGAGGCACTCATATCGCAACTTGCAACCCAGGGCGTTGATCCGAGCGGCCGACAGTCTGCCACTCAGTAAATACCATCAGACTCCAACTGCACCACAGACTGGCGGGCGAGGAGGAATGGGGGCCACCGGAAGGAATTAGCGGATGGAGATGATTGACAGACGGCCGTAGGCATTCAGTAAAAACAGGCACCTGTTTGGCGCCGTTGTCTTGGAGTGTCAGCCATTTTGAAAGACTGTTCGACGGATGTGACGTCAGTGGAGGTCGCCTGACCCGGTTTCACGTTTCAGCAGACGACAGAGGAATTGCCGCCTCGTTACGAATTATTTACATTCTCATACTGATAACTGATAACAAGAAAAATTACTGATATGTGATAACAAGAAAAGTTACTGAGATGGCGAGACAAGGGGAAATACCGGCGAAGTGTGGGTATCGAAAGGCAAGGCCTTACGTCCATCAAGTGAGGAAATGTAACACAAAGTTAGGCAGGGTAAGATAGTTTGGTGAGAAAATCTGGTAAGATATAATAATTGTTAGGCAGAATAAGATAGTCTGGTAAGAAAATTTCGTTATCGGCAGAAATAATCGGTGAATCGGTGCCTACGTCAAAATTGTGTTATAATTATTTTAATAATTTTACTTGAATTATTGCATATTCCAAGTTTTTCATCGATTTTCATAATCGTTTTACGTCCCTTATTATTTACGCATTAAGACATATCGTTAACAACTTCCCAACTTGATTTAAACGTCCACCCTTATAGTTGTGACGATAGATTACTGGTTTATGTTTCGGAACCGAACATTTTGACTAAACAAATAACGAAATATTCGGTCTCATGATGAGTATTGGCAGTTTGATAATCGGCTATACGCGGTATCGGTATCGGCAATATAATAATCGGCTATACGGCGCGGTATTGGCATAATCGGCAAAAAGCGATATCGGTACAGCTCTAAACTGTTTGATATGATAAGATAGTTTAGTAAGAAAATTTGGTAAGATACATAATTGTTAGACTTTAAGTTCTCTGCCCTTCGGCAGGTTCCAACTTCCAATGACGCCACTCTTCTCTGTGGCTGTGCCTTTTCCTTTAATTCGCTGTATAATTGTTAGATGGGGGGTAATTGTTAGATAGGGTAAGATAATTTGGTAACAAAGTTCAGTAAGGTACGGTAAAGCTATAGGGTAATATGGCGTTTGGTAAGACAATTGGATAAGGTGTAATAATAGTTGAGTATGATAGAGTTGGTTAAGTAGGCCCTATGGTAATATTAAGTGAGTTGAGGAGCATTTCATTACAAGTTGAGATAAAATAAGCTAAGATGACTAAATTAAGGTACAGTACGGTATACGGTGAGCTTATTGCATAATTATAGTTTAGGAACTTAAGCTCGTGCAACATTGAGTACTAATTGTGACATAATTTCAGTTTCCAGAAACATGCATGTATATCTACATACATAGAATAGACCTTGATTAATAATAACACACACACATATATATATATATATACATAAATACATACATAAATAGTATTAAATACATACATGCATCAGTTTATTGAACACCAATAATACAGTCAAACATGCTTTAATGCATACATACATGCATACCTACGTACATACGTACATACATACATGTATGTACATACCTGCGTACGTATGTACATACATATATACAAACATGCATACACACATACATGCATTATACTATGCAATGTAATGTAACGCAATATAATATACTCCTTGATCGAGTAATGTAATGTTGAAGCATTTATGTTAATTTCTTGACCATGCTGTATAGGTTCGTCGCAGAAGTGCCACGATGTTCCGGTGGACCAGTGCAGGGACCTAGGTTTCACCTTGACCCCTGGGTCAGAGAACCTCCTGGGTCAGACGTCGAGGGCCTCGCTGTACTGGTGGCTCCAGCTGGAGAACATCGACGCAAGAACTCAGTGCTCCCCGCACTTGATGACCTTCGCCTGCTCCCTACTCTACCCACAATGCACCGAGGCGGAAGTGGCCCTCGACCGACCGGAAATTGTAGGACCCTGCGAGAACCTGTGCTTGGGTGCGTATATCTGGATTCTGGACGTAATACAATTTAAAATAGTGCAATTATACGGAACCCTCACTTAACTTTAAGTTCGACTGATTGACTGACTGACTTACTTACTTACCTACTTACTGAATGACTGACTGACTGATTGTTTGACTGACTGATTGATTTATTCTTCCTGTCTCGCCAGCTGTCCATCTATCTGTCAGTCTATCTATGTCTATATCTATATCTGTATCTATCATCTATACAAATATGTCTGTCTGTCTATATATCTATCTATCTACCTGCCTAACTGTCTGTCTGTCTATTTGTATATCTAAACTATCTATCTATCTATCTGTATGTCTGTCTCTCTGTCTGTCTTTCTGTCTGTCTGTCTGTCTAGCTAGCTAGCTAGCTACTTTATCTATCTATCTATCTATCTATCTATCTATCTATCTATACATATATATATATATATATATATCTGTCTTTCTGTCTGTCTCTTTGTCTATATATCTGTCTGTCTGTCAGTCTGTTATCAGTCTATCTATCTATGTATCTACCTGTATGTCTGTCTACTTGCCTGTCTATCTTTGCATGTGTTGTATGTCTCTATCTATCTATCTATTTTAGCCGTAAAGCGCGATTGCGGATTCTTCTTCTCTCTCGCTGAAATGCACTTTCTGGCTGACTACAATTGTTCCAGCCACCTGTCGTCAATAAATCAACACATCTGCATTGGATCCACGGTCGATTTCAACTCAACAGGTGAGTTATTGAACACACGTCTTGGCAGCCTATATTAGTTGCCCACTCATTTTACAGCTGCTCCTAGGGAGTGGAAGGCTGAGTCGACCTAAAGGGGCTACGGATATCGAACCGCATCTTTCAAGATCTATTTGTTCTTCAAGCAAGAGTATTACCATTTAACCATCACCTCAGATTATCTTATAGCTACCATAGCCATCATAATCTTACTAACCGAATGTTATGGCTTCCAGAGTCATCATAATCTTACTTAATGAATCCTATGGCTTTCAGAGCCATCATAATCTTACTTAATGAATCTTATGGCTTCCAGAGCCATCATAATCTTACATAATGAATCTTATATATCTTCCAGAGCCATTATAATCTTACTTAATGAATCCTATGGCTTTCAAAGCCATCATAATCTTACTTACTGAATCTTATGGCTTCCAGAGCCATCATAATCTTACTTAACGAATCTTATGGCTCCCAGAGCCATCGTAATCTTACTTAATGAATCTTTTGGCTTCCAGAGCCATCGTAATCTTATTTAATTGATCTTATGGCTTCCAGAGCCATCGTAATCTTACTTAATGAATCTTTTGGCTGCCAGAGCCATCATAATCTTAATGAATCTTGTGGGTGTCAGAAATGTTGACGTCGATCTCACCTTGCTAGCAAAAGATAACCTGGTTGTTACTCGGTGATTGAATGCCGTTGTGAATTTATAGCGGCGGCTGAAGGCGTTTTAAAGGAGTCTAATAAACTTATCGAAGATATACTGAAATAATACTAAGCATGGTATACGTTACGAAAAAGAGCAGTAATGAAGGTCATGGTAACTTACGATGAGTATCGCACCATCTCTAATTATTCTAAACACCATCCACCATAGCCTTCTTACGGTCTACCTGTCCGACCTTTGAATCTTGACCCGGAACCGATTTTGACCCTACCTGCCTATCGATTGTGTTTTAACCAAGTTCCTCTTAATAACCAGGTTCCCGCGACTTAAGTTTTTTGGGCGCTGTATATATCTCGTTATTACGATTACGAACGAGTTTCTTGCGCAGATGTTGAGTGCACGGAAGACCAATTCCGGTGTGACTCTCGTCAGTGCATCAGTGCTAAATGGATCTGTGACGGAAGGATGGATTGTTACAACGGAAACGACGAGAAAGACTGTGGTACGTTAACCATAAGATATTCTTCCACCAGTCGCTGTCTCTCCATCAGCCGTTCACTGTCAGTGTGTCTCCTTTTCAATTGTTTATTCTCTTCCTTCTAGTTGTGTCTTCTGCATTTGTTCTTGTTTTGACTTCTGGCCACCTGAGCCGTCTGCTCCGCTGACTCGTTCTCTGTTCAAATAATGGATTAATCGATTCGTTCAGTTATTCATCGATTAACCAAACGATTAATATTTGTTCTCTCTTTCTTTAATTCGTTCGTTTGTTTCTTCTCATTCATTCATTCATTCATTCATTCATTCATTCATTCATTCATTCATTCATTCATTCATTCATTCACTAACTCAATTACTCAATCACTCAGTCACTCACCCTTCATTAATTCATTAAATACATTCAGTCAGTCAGTCATACATGCATACCTATACTTGCTCATTCATACATTCATTCGCTCATTATCTGTCATATCTGATTGATTGATCGATTAGTTGATACATCGTTCTTTCGTTCATTCATTCGTTCGTGTAATGACCATAGTGCAACCAGGAAACCATCGCCAGATCCATCATAATCTTAATTAATAAATCTTATGGCTGCCAGATCCATCATAATCTTACTTAATGAATCTTATGGCTTCCAGAGCCATCATAATCTTACTTAATGAACCCTATGGATGCCAGAACCATCATAATCTTACTTGATAAATCTTATGGCTGCCGGAACCATCATAATCTTACTTAATGATACTTATGGATGCCAAAACCATCATAATATTACTTGATTAATCTTATGGCCGCCAGAACCATCTAAATCATACTTATTGAATCTTGTGGCTGCCAGAACCACCAAAATCTAACATTAATGAATATTATGGCTGCCAGGACCATCATAATATTACTCTATGAATCTTATGGCTGCCAGAACCATCATAATCTTACCTTATGAATCTTATGGCCTCCAGGAACCATCATAATCTTACTTGATGAATCTTATGGATGCCAAAACCATCATAATCTTACTTGATTAATCTTATGGCTGCCAGAACCATCTAAATCTTACTTATTGAATCTTGTGGCTGCCAGAACCATCAAAATCTAACATTAATGAATCTTATGGCTGCCAGGACCATCATAATCTTACTTGATGAATCTTATGGATGCCAAAACCATCATAATCTTACTTGATTAATCTTATGGCTGCCAGAACCATCTAAATCTTACTTATTGAATCTTGTGGCTGCCAGAACCATCGAAATCTAACATTAATTAATCTTATGGCTGCCAGGACCATCATAATATTACTTTATGAATCTTATGGCCTCCAGGAACCATCATAATCTTACTTGATTAATCTTATGGCTGCCAGAACCATCTAAATCTTACTTATTGAATCTTGTGGCTGCCAAAACCATCAAAATCTAACATTAATGAATCTTATGGTTGCGAGGACCATCATAATATTACTTAATGAATCTTATGGCTGCGAGGACCATCATAATATTACGTAATGAATCTTATGGCTGCCAGAACCATCATAATCTTACTTTATGAATCTTATGGGTGCCAGAACCATCTAAATCTTACTTATTGAATCTTGTGGCTGCCAAAACCATCAAAATCTAACATTAATGAATCTTATGGCTGCCAGGACCATCATAATCTTACTTGATGAATCTTATGGATGCCAAAACCATCATAATCTTACTTTATGAATCTTATGGGTGCCAGAACCATCATAATCTTAATTGAGGAATCTTTTGGTTCCCAGACCAATCATAATCTTACTTAAATAATCTTATTGGTGCCAGAGCTATCATAATCTTTGATCATGTTTCATCAGGAAAACCATCACCATATATGGCCACATATTGCTGGTCTCTACAAAATTATACTTCGACCGAGTTGACTTTCTTGTTCAGGTTCTCCAATGACTTTTTTATAAGAATAATTTAGGAAAATGTTTAAACTTATTAGGCTATAATCGATGCTTCTGTGTTTCAGCGGAATGTCCTAAGAGCCACTTCCATTGCGACAACGGACAGTGCCTCCATCTGGCGAAAAGATGCGACGGTCACGTGGACTGTCTACAGGCGGAGGACGAGGTTGACTGTCGTAAGTGACCTACACCTCTCTCCACCCATATTTCTACCCATCTACATCTTTCTACCCATTTCTACCCAAATCCACACCTTTATGTTTCCTTTCTACCATTGATACTGAATGGCTGTATGCTTGTATATGTATCATGTATGTATGTATGTATGTATGTATGTATGCATGTACGTGTGTATGAATGTATGTATGTATGTATGTATGTATGTATGTATGTATGTATGTATGTATGTATGTGTGTATGTATGTATTCATTCATTCATTCCAAAGATTTATATAGCGCCCCTTCAAGGTTACTACTCAGGAGCGCTCCCGACCCAACCACGGCTGAAAAGGATGGTTTTAAGGCTAGAGTAAAACGCATCTAAATGAACTCTAGGAATAAGGCGTAATGTTAATGGAAGCCCATTCCAAACCATGGGGCCAGCAACAGAGAAGGCGCGATGCTGTCTAAGAGCAGTTCGCGCACGGGGAACAAGAAGTTCACCATGTGTGGAGGAGCGGAGAGCTCTACGTCCCTGCACATCCAAAGTAGAGCGACAGAGCTCTTGTAAGTACACAGGAGCGGAACCTAAGAGGCACCGCCACACCAAAGCAGAGAGCCGGTACACTATCCGCTGCGGGATAGGAAGCCAGTGCAGGACATCCCTCATAAAAGCAGTGACATGGCCGAACTTTGGGATATGGCCGATGAGGCGCGCAGCCGTGCGCAAGACCCGCTCCAAACACCCCAACCGTACAGCCGGGAGGCCAGCGTAGAGTGCACAGCAAAGATCAAGACGCGTGACGACAAACGAATGGATAAGAGTAGAGGCAGCATTAGTGGTGAGAGAGCGCGAGCTGGCGCAACTGGTAATAGCAGTCGCGACAGAGCTGGTGTATGTGCCGTGCGAAGGTAAGCTCTTGATCTAATGTGACGCCAAGATCGCGAACAGTGGTAGAGAAAGCGAACTGCGGGAACTATTAATTGTATTATGTATGTATGACATTGTATGTATGTATGTATGACATTGTATGTATGTATGTATTTAGGTATGTATGTATGTAGGCCTATATATATATATGTATGTAGTATGTATGTATGTTTGTATGTAGGTAGGTATGTAAGTCAGTATGTATGTATGTATGCATGCATGCGTGTATTTATGAAGATATGCATGAATATATCTGGACATTTAATAAAGCGCATTTTGTACCTGATACAGTAGCTATGCTCTAGGTTAGTTCATAATTAAGCAAACAGTGGTCAGAAAACTGTCGAACTCCCAAAAGCACGCAGAGTCCAAGCAACGAATTATTTAACCAATTTCTCTGCCAATGCGTTGTCAGAGATTATTTTACAAATGACGTAATTCGACGTTTTCGTTGATCAGTCAGAGTGTCGACGGAGGACAGTGTCAAAGGCCTGGTCGAAGTCTACAACCAATACACGAAGGATTGGGATCCTGTCTGCATTCCAGGGACATTCGATGACGATTTGGCCGACGCTCTATGCAATCTCAACCGGTAATGGATACCAGCGCTTTGAATCAATCGAGTAATTCAGCCAAGTAGCGGGAGGTTGGGTGACTGAGGGAATGAGAGGATGAGTGAGTGAGTACTGAGTAGGTGGGTGAGTAGACGAATGAGTCGGTGAGTGGATGAGTGAGTGGATGAGTGAGTGGATGAGTGAGTGAGTGAGTGAGTAGATGAATGAGTGGGTGAGTAGATGAATGAGTCGGTGAGTGGATGAGTGAGTCGGTGAGCGAGTGAGTACTTGTGTGAATGTGCGGGTTAGTCAGTCAGTTGTTAGTCAGCAGCTAGACACTTGTGTAGTAGCTTGGGTGAGTTTATTGTCTCAATTACAACTACCACCTCATTTGCACCACATTTATACCATAACCGCCAATTACCGCTTGCTACGACCACTGCCTTCACCACTGCTATCACAACCACCACCACCACCACCACCACCACCACCACCACCACCACCACCACCACCACCACCACCACCACCACCACTGGCTTGCTACTGACGGTGGTATAGAGATTGTCCTAATTACAATTACACCGCAAGCCACCAACACCAGCCACCACCAGTAGCACTTGCTACACCAAAACCGCCGTGCATTTACCAATATAAAGCAGACGCTATTGTCTTTCATTTATCTTATTACGTTTGAACTTAATTTACTGTCTTCAGGCTCACAGTCCTAACGAACAATGGCCGATTGGTTAACGACAGCACAATTCTCGGACTCCTAAGTACCAGGTTCGATTCCTCTTTTCCAAGTCAGTGTCTTTAGAGAACGCAACTTGCTGGGATATTATTGCCGACCGACTGCAAAGTTTCGATTTTAAATAGCGCCAGTTCTGGACGAGAACGGTACGAGAAAAAACTTAAACGGATCCGAAAGGAACCAAAACGGAACTGAAAAGTTACCGAACAGGAACAAAAATGAACCGGAAAGGAACCAAAGGGGATCAAAAAGTAACCCAAAAGGCCCAAAAAGAACCGACAACATACAGTACATACTGTAATTTGACTTGAAATTTATATGGCGCCGAGTCTACACAAGATAGCCTATCTCGAGTTGATAAGTTAGTCACGGCGAACCAGAGTTTCTTGTAATTGTAAACAAAGGCTTCGTTACGCGCTTTCCACTGCATGGTACAATATAAATCTTAGACGGAAATAGCACAAGTATACGTGACTTTACTACGACTAACTTTAAAAGAGAAAGGCGACGAATAAATGTTTTGACATTAACTCATGATTACTGTAATTACTAAGCACTAATGACGACTAATTGCTAAGTTTCTTAGATGTTGCTAATAATTACTCATTTTTTAATATACACGTAATTCACAATAATTATTAAAGTCGTATCGATTGTCTTTATTTTGGAACAGAACAAACTGCTCTCAGAATCAACGGTCCTTCATTAGCTGTAATTACTCAGGTTGGTCTACAAATACTGAATTTTAAATTTTGAACAATATAGCCTACTAGTTTTTATGCATTGTTTGCTTTTTTGTAATCATAATATCTAAAGCGCTAGGCCTACTCTAATGCATCATATCAGTGCTCGATGCCAGTGGATATCTGAGTCTGGTTGCCAGAGACCAGAGAGAAGAGAAAGATCTGCTGCTAAGGCGGTTTTTGTTGAGGATGAGAAAGTCTACATATCTATTCTATTCTTTTCTACTATTCTACTCTACTTATCTATCCGACTCTATTCTGTTGTACTCTGCTCGATTATACGCAACTCTATTATTCTCTTCTATCCTATTCCAGTCTCCTATTCTCTTTCTCTATCATATTCTATTTTGTTCCATTCAATTCTAGCTTACGCCATTCTATTATATTCCACTTTGCTTTGTTTTGTTCTTGCGATTGCAATTATATTTTTTATTATATTCAAAGTATGTATATTATATTGTATTTACTTACTTTACATTACATTATACGAGTGTATGTTCACTGACAAAAATCCTAGCCTTATTTTTTTTCTTCTAGACTGTACGCAAGGGCCACTCCTTAGTCAGGTATCACATCTCTTTGGATCGTCGAGGTTCGGAGAGACCCTGACCGATGGCGACTGGCCGTGGGTCGTTTCCCTCCATGGTGGTCATCGTCAGAGCTTCTACTGCGGCGGATTTCTTGTGACTGACCAGTGGGTACTGACGGCTGCCCACTGCATCGGCAGGTAACTGACCAGCTAATTAATTAACTGATACTTTAATGTATTAGCGGTGTGCGTAAAGTGGACGATCTGGTCTTTAGCGGAATAAACTGGCTTTTGTGAATTTATATGGCTCTTGCGGACCTAGATAGCTCTGAGGACTAATTTGGCTCTTCCGGACTTACATGGCTCTTGAACACTTAAATGGCTTTAGTGAACTTACATTGGTTTTTGCGGCTCTTGCAGTCTTACATGGCTTTTGCGGACTTACTTGACTGCATTCGTATTGACCAGTAAAAGTCTTTCTATAGCTAACCAGTAGAATAATCCCTACTGATAATTAATTTTATTCCCACTGACCAGTAGGCTAGAATCATTCCAATTGACTTGCAGAATAGCTCCCACTGACCAGTAGAATCACTCCAATTGACCAGTAGAATCACTCCAACTGACAAGTCGAATCACTCTCACTGACCAGTAGAATCTCTCCAAATGACAAGTCGAATCACTCTCACTGACCAGTAGAATCTCTCCAAATGACCAATTTTGTTCACTCCAACTGACCAGTTTATTCACTCCAACTGACCAATGTATTCACTCCAACTGACCAATTTATTCACTCCAACTGACCAATTTATTCACTCCAACTGGCCAATTTATTCACTCCAACTGGCCTACTGAAACATTCCTGCTATTCTTCATGACCAGTCAGAGTCAAACGGACGGTTTGACGGTGATTGCCGGTCACAACCGAAGGACGGCCATGGACCCATCGAGGCAGGTACGATCGGTGCTTCGGCTGGCCGTCCACCCCGCCTTCTCCGCCGCGATGCTGAACGACGACATCGCCCTTGTCCTCGTCGACGAGCCCTTCCGTCTGGGGCCCCGCGTCCGAAGCCTCTGCCTGCCGGACGCCGCCTACCACCCGGTCGATGGACAGTCATGCTTTGTTGGAGGATGGGGCAAGACCTCAAACACAGGTCAGCTACACATACAATACTGATACGCTAGATTTCAATGCTTTACAATACAATGCATTACAATACAATGCAGTACAATACAGTAAGCCATCGGTGCTTGGGCTGGTCGAACAGTATTTATAAAAAAAACAATGGGATATGACACAACACTATGCAGTACAGTGTGATAAACCACAGTGAAACGGAATCAATCATAATACTACAGACAACAATGGAGCACAGTGCAATATCATCCAAAGCAATGCATATTGTGCAATAAGTCCAGTAAAGTGGTGTCTGCGACGATGATGACGTCGACAGAGATGATGAAGACTATGATAACGACAATAATACAGATGGTCATGATGATGACGACGAAGACGATGACGACGACGATAATGACGAATGATAATGATGATGAAGAAGAAGAAGATGATGATGATGATGATGACGACGAATGATGATGATGACGACGATGATGATGGTAACGAATGATGATGATGATGATGATGATGGTAATGAATGATGATGATGATGATGATGATGATGATGGTGATGGTGATGATGATGATGACGAATGATGATGATGACGACGATGATGATGATGGTAACGAATGATGATGATGATGGTAATGAATGATGATGATGATGATGATGATGATGATGATGATGATGATGATGATGATGATGATGATGATGATGATGATGATGATGATGATGATGATGATGATGATGATGATGATGGTAACGAATGATGATGATGGTAACGAATGATGATGATGGTAACGAATGATGATGATGATGATGGTAATGAATGAATGAATGAATGAATGAATGATGATGGTGATGATGATGATGATGATGATGATGATGATGATGATGATGATGATGATGATGATGATGATGATGATGATGGTAACGAATGATGATGATGGTAACGAATGATGATGATGGTAACGAATGATGATGATGATGATGATGGTAATGAATGATGATGATGATGATGATGATGATGATGATGATGATGATGATGATGATGATGATGATGATGATGATGATGATGATGGTGATGGTGATGGTGATGGTGATGGTGATGGTGATGGTGATGGTGATGATGACGAATGATGATGATGATGACGACGATGATGATGGTAACGAATGATGATGATGGTAACGAATGATGATGATGATGATGATGATGGTAACGACGACGACGAATGATGATTTTAGATCGTGACTACGCACAGGAACTGAGGCTACGTCAGCTGACCGTTCAATCCATAGCCTGGTGTAACAAAGAACCGTCTGCTCCGCGCTCGTTCGATGGCGGGGAAATTCTCTGCACGACCACAGGACAAGGCAGCGACATCTACCAGGTGCATTGCCTCCTTCATTTATTTACTGAGTGAGATGAGTGTTCCGTCGTCCATTTAGTACATTATAAAAGGCGACAGATAACTTCGGCGCCATCTCGCGAATAATATAGGAACCAAAAGGGGTTGTAGGCATGGGCGCCCGCACATAGGGGCACTTGCCCCTGGAAATTTGACACCTATTTTTTTAACTAGTACTTTTTGGTGTTTAACTACTTTCTTCGCACTAAAACACTTATGATACTAATGATACACAAAGTGAAAATGAGAAATTTAAGTTTAATTAAGAAAGAAAATTTCTAATTGTATCTACAGCGTAGCCTTGTCATATTCTATAATTATGATGATATAATATTATGTTATGACGTCGTGCTGAGTGCTGACTCCTCCCATCAAACCTCATCGTAATCGTAATCGTAAGCTCGAGATTTCTAGAGCGCCCACAAAAGCGAAGTCGCGGGAACCAGCTTATTCACAGGCGCTTAATCGAAATAGAATCGATAGGCAGAGGTCAAAATCCAGAGAGTCAGGCTGGCAGCCTGGCAGACACAGTCAGCCGGCTAAGGTGGATGATGTTTAGAGTTGAAATGGTGAGCGAGGTGAGGGGAATCGGGATAGGATTTGTGAAAAAGCAATGTTTTCAGTTTCGAGTGAAAGACCTGTGGAGAGATAGCAAGAGGTGAGGCTTTGGTGAGTTCGTGGGATGGATCGGATATTTGTCGTAGCGCTGGTGGGAGTTTGTTCCAAAGAGGAATAGGCCTGCGCTTCCCTCTATTTAACCGTGACGGTGACCATTGTATTTTGCCCCTCCTGTAAACATATATTCTGCAGGTGCCCATGGTTGTAGGTACTAGATAGCAGAGATCGAGTGATTCCCCCCCCCCCAGAAGGAAGATAGAGGGTTCTAATGGTTAAAAGAATATGTTGTTGTTTGCAGGGTGATAGCGGCAGTGCCGTGCTTTGCGAGTCCAACCTCGCCCAACAGGGTGGCCAACAACCCCGGTTGGTCCTGGCGGGGGTAGTCTCAGGTGGTTTTGATGGCGGACAATCTAGTGTAACTAAGACGCTGTCCGTTCAGACCGCTATCGCTCCCTATACGGACTGGATCCGTCAGGAGATGGCGACGACGTCATCATGAGCTCTGCTGACGTCACCGTTTCACTCGTAATCGCTGTGCTGGCACGTGACCGGAGAGGACGCTTCATTATACATAAAGTTTTGTATTATATAATAATTATAATGTATGTTGTGTACATAGGCAAATACGTTGACTATTCCCGCGGGCGGAACCGGGATTCGAAGTTTAGGGTTCCCGCCTTTGTATAAAAGCCATTATATGATCGTGCGTCACTTATTTAGGGACCAACGCAAAAACGATGACGTCAGTCGTAGGTGAATAGGGAGGGAGGGGCGTTTAGACGTTTCTGACGTCATTGCTTTACTTGAATCGTTTGTATTCTATTGTTACTCACTCACTCATTCACACACTCACATGCACTGCCTTTAAAACACACCAGTTTTAGATCTGTTGGTTATGTGTGCAATGTTTTTCTACAGTTACTTCGAAGGCGTTTAGTGTCTTTAAAACTCTTTATACATTCGTGTGTAGGCCTATAGGCGTAAATAATGGTCATACCACGGAATCCTGTATCAGTGTATCACTCCTCTCTCCCAGCGGCTACAGGAGCTGTATCACTTCAAACTACAGGATCGGATCTGTGACGTCAACTCAGCAAACTTGTAATTTTTATTTGTTACTTATAATTAAAATAATATAATTTAAAAATATATAAAATAATTTATAATTAAAATATTGTTTAAATATAATTTAAATATACTCAAGTCATAGTAGTAATTTATAGCCGAGTTGACGTTACTGACCTGTAGGCCTAGTCGTTTCTACTTTAAAGTGTTACAGTTTCTGTAGTCGTTGGTTGGGGAAGTGATACAGGTTCTGCAGTACCATAATCGTAATCGTAATCTCCAAACTTCTAAAGCGCCACTCGAAAGCGGCAAGCCAAGCGCAGGGCACCAGCTTATTCACGAGCGCTGCGTCTAGTCAGAGGGGTTGTCCAAAGAGTAGTCCGAGGGAGGTCCGAGTCCGGTTTCCAGAGGATCAGAGAGGGCACAGCAGATGTTAAGGCAGATGTTACCATAACTACTAACGTACCTAGATACACACACTGCTTTATTCCTTCCCCTCTCCATTCATTCTTTCATTCATTCATTCACACACACGCGCGCACACACTTTTTCTCTCGCGCGCGCAAGTTCACCGTTATTTTTACAGATACAGCGTCTCTTCTTACGATCCTCCCCCTTCAAAACTTCTTTTACGCCACTAGGCTACTAAGGCTACTCCTCCAGTCAAAGAAATGCGGTGACGCCATCCATATACCGACAAGTCCACCTCTGAAATACAGTCACGATTGGGAAGCAATCCGACAACCTCTCATCCACATGCAGCATGACATCAAATTATAAATTGTGTTCAAGTGTAGGTGTAACTTCTATAGCACCAGTGTCTGATTCATAAGGCACCAACCGATCGCACAGGCATCATCAACATCCTCATACCTAGAACAGCTATGGCTCAGTCCCGGTCCTCTACCTCAATTGGTCCCTCTCTTTGGAATGCGCCGTCTCCATCTACTCGCTCTCGAATTCTAGCTAGTAACCTCTCTTCCACCTTTGCTTTTCTCAAAACCTTTTTCTTCTCTTAGGCATTGCGCACTGGGAGCGCCTCTGAATGGTTCACCCTATGAGAGGCGCTTTATAAATGTTTGAATACAATACAATACAAAATACAACAGTCCTTGCATCAGCGTCTCCTACGTTGCTATTACTGGGATCTACAAAGGACGTCCGCAGATCAGTGTCTCCTACATTATTACTACGGGGGAGTGGGTCCATTAAGGACGTTCGCAGAGGGAAGGTGTCACCCAAATGCGGTCAAAGGGAGTAGCTATTATGCCCAATGCGGACGTCCACATTTAGATTTTGTACTGTTATTTCTCAAACAAAACCTTCAGTCAGACATTGGATATAATTGAACTCTTTTCAGGACACGCCAGCATCAAAGTTGACGGTTCCTGAAGAACAGTCAGCTTTGATGCTGTTCCTGGGAACATTCAGCTTTGATGCTGTTCCTGGGAACAGTCAGCTTTGATGCTGTTCCTGGGAACAGTCAGCCTTACACAGTGGTTAAATTGCTCATCCAGAAGGTTTGCAATTCTAAGACCTAAGCCTATCATGGAGACTATATAACGGATACTTCCTATTTGCTATTCGGAAAACACGTAAAATGTTTGAAACACTATACATATGATCGATTATTGCAACCAGAAGCACATTTGGGTGGCGTAACCTCCATCTAGATGGCGGATCTCCTAGTTCAGATGGTTGTTCGCAAATCTGGGGTGACGGTTCTCAGATCTGGCTGAATTTAACCAATGCCCCTACAAGATCACCAAGGTAGCCTAATGTGGGCCTTAGTACTCCGTTTGGGTGTTAGCAGAGGTTGGGGTAAGGGTAATGCTAAATGACGCCAAGAAGAGGAGGGGTCCAAAGTAGGCCAACTTTGCGGATGTCCTTTACTTGTAATGGTGAACAAGCACGTTGAAACCGTTCAGCAAAGGCAATATTCTAATGTCTCAAGTACAAGCATTCTAATAAGCAAGCGAAGGAGAAAGAAACAAGTAGTTTAACAACTCGAAAAATAAGAATAATTCATGATAAGACCCCCAAAACAATTCAAATGCAAAAATATCCGAGATTACAGAAGAGCAAAAAGCCTCGAACAGATTTGACAGAACTATGGACATTCCTAACATGATTGTTCTAATTTTCAAATAAAAAGCAACTGTTAAAAATATACAAACACATTATTGGTAATCTGGTATCATAAGGAATCAAACACAGCAAAGTTTGTTTCAGGATAAAAATCGTTTTCCCTTGATACAATACGTTTAGCAGCTAAAAAATGCAGTGAAAGCTAAAAAGTAGAAGCACTGTATTTTAATTATTGGTCAAAGTCAGACTACAGGAGTCTAATATAGGAAACCACGATTTTGACGTTGCAAACATTCCGTAAATATATTATTAGCGACTTCTAAAGCGCCCGTTAACGATGCACATGGCATCAACCGATGGCGCAAAAATCTCGAGCCACGATTGGGTTGGCAAGTAAGACAGTGAGCATATATTGAAGACCTTAGAGGTGAAGTTGAAGTTACCCTATCTCACACTCTGGCGAGAAATGGCAATTTCATTTATGTACTATGCAATGCTGAAGAAAACAGTCACCCTTAAGAGGTGTGGGGTCGTCTGGTCGAAGTGCTGACACTATCAGCTACGTCGCTTGACGACAAATGGCACACATGGATTCGAATCCAGGACTTGAAGGGAGACTATGGCCAATAAGAGCTTGTCCACATAGGATGCTCACAAAAAAGGGGAGAGGGAGGGTGACCCAAGTGCATACTAGGGGAGAGGTTATGCAAAATGCGGATATTGCGTCTAACTTTTTGGTACATAATCATTTCAAACTATGATCATAATACCAACTTCCTTCTGACAGCTTCTTTACTGCAGCGGATAATAATTATAATAATTATCCGTATTAGGGTATCTCTGCTGGTTGCAGAAATATCAAGGTATCCCACCCCATAGCACAGTTAGCACTACAAGATCAACAAGAAAACCACAGCCAGAACTCCATCCTACATCAGTAAATGGGGGAAGGTGTGGCAATGTGGACAACAGGTTCACATTTGGTAATAATTGCGACTGCCCTTTATGCTTCTAGTGTTTCAAGTCTTACTTGGTGAAATATAATGTAGATTACATCGTAGGAAGCTACTCTACAAAGTCTTCAAGCAAAGCATTGGAAAACTACAGTTTTAGCTCTAGAACAGATGATGTGAGATCAATAAAAAAAACCAGATTCAAGTGTTGACAGGAATAAACTGATTGGTTCATGCAAGTGGCACATCATATAAGTTAACGTAACAGCCATGTAATTTAACGTAGGCTAACTCAGAGCAAAGATGGTTTCATTTTCTCTAATAATTACTAAAATTATAACTATTTGTTTTCATTTTTTAAAAACTTCAAAGCCAAGTTGCAGACTGATAGTCTGAAAATTAGAATTCTGTTTTCTCAACTCTACCGTTAATTATGTTACAAATAGAAAAAAGGTAAAAAAGTACATAACTCAAGCAGTTAGGAATGTAAGCTTTGAAGTTATTACACAAACTGTACTATTACAGCAACCACTACTTAGTTACATAAAAAATAATAATATTCGTTTATTGTTTCCAACTGAAACACCGCAGCATGATTACAATTCATAGCATGAATGATTGATCACAACTTATTACAGTAGTCAAATTTAACTGTTTGGCAGCCATGCAAGGCGCCAATACATGAACCTGAAATGGCTAGAGTCCATCCAACCATCCATCTGTACTAATGGGTGCAGGTAGTTTATAGCGAGCAAGATAAAACCAAGACGTTCATTAGCTTATTACTTGCAAGGTATAACCTCAAGATCTACAAAACCATATTTGATACCAAGAAATATGTATATATCCATAAACCCATAACAGAAAACAAATCTAGGTATTTTACAGAAATAAAAGCTCTAAAATTACTCAATCTTGGAAGTGAAAATAACAAACGGAAGTGTCAATAGATTTTGAAAGTCAGAAAAACAATCAGAATTAGTGCAAAAAGTTAGCATCTTGTTAAAAAAATAGTGAACAACCAGATGTTGAAAGAACCTTCATGGTCATGTCTCTGAATATCAACGTTAGTAGCAAGCAGTAAGAGCAAGCAAAACTTCTCGGAAAAATTACAATCGCAGAATATCTTAACTGTTTACCTAGGAGATATGCTAGTATGCATAAAACATGGAATTACTCCTTGGCCAACTTGTAGGCCTACACCAATCGACAGAAGGCTGGCAAGATTGATTATGAGACATTCGGACAAATTAACCGGTAAATATTACAAGATTGTAAATTTGCGTGTTACAAGCTTTGAAACTGAATTAAAGATTAGTTTAGAACAAAACAAATTAATGATTTCACGACCAAATCAGTCATATCTAAAAATAACACGATACACGTTTGAAGCCATCTTTTAGGGACACGTCCACCTAATAGCAAGCCAAAACACATAATTATGGCTCCCAGCAAGACACCATGTACCGGAACGGTTCAAATGTAAGCTCTAGTGTAATTACGGTGTTACACATAAAGCCATCACAAATTTTTTTTACATCTGGCTTACTTGCTAGGAAGATCACATCTGATGATGTAATATACGTTTACAAATAATGTGATAACAAGCAATGCAATCACACGTAGTGCGATTACAAGTAATGCTATTACAAGTAATGCAATTACAAGTATTGTGAATACAAGTAATGCTATTATAAGGCAATTACACGTACTGCAATTACAGGTATGAAAACTGCAATATGAATATTAGCAATGCAATTACAAGTATTACGATTACAAGTAATGTGATACAAGTAATGTGATTACAAGTAATACAAGTTGTCATGCCACAGCGGAAGGTGAAATGCACACGGCAAGTTTACAACAGTTGTCAAAAAGGGTCCAACTGGTTATTATATTACTAACATTGTTTCTTATGATATTTCTAAAAATATTCTCGACATTCTTATTACCAACACTACATAAAAACCTATATCAAGTGAAGTTCAACCTCAAGTGGGACGGTGTGTTTTATTACATCCAATTTTATTTGATACCACTCTACAATGGATTTCAAATGCACAGGGCAAGAAATATGCATAAAAAATTCATATCACTCAAGTTACAAGTGGGCCACAACCAGGAGAGCAAGATAATATGCAATCGAATTTCATACCACACCAGATTTTAAGAGCCCCAAATATACAGGGCAAGAAATAGGTGAATGAAATTCATACCACAACTTACAAGTTGGCCTAAGTGCACAGGGCAAAATATTATACAGGAAAAACGTGCATCACACCAATGCAAGTCAATATCATAAGACCTTGTGCAAAAGTTTATTCCCAGCTATTAAACCAGCCTCAAATGGATAAGACAGTGACGTCTAACCACTCTGCCTCCGTACCCACATCAGCAAGTAACTCTCAACAGGTTAACAGGCTAATCTAATCTAATCCGGTTACTGTTGTAGCACCAGAATCACGGGCGTTTGATGTGTAAGTAAAACTATGGCAAAACCCTGGACGAGGAATGTTAATTTTGTTTCTTTTCTAGTGAAGTCAAAATATCAGCAAGACGGAATGGATGTCGGTTGTGTCTCTCGAAGTCCAAATTGTAAATGTTCAGCGAAAAAATAGCTACAAAATACCTGAAAAAGCCACACATAACAGAAAATATACTCAGTGCAAATAGGTCCATTAGTAATATCAGCTGTTTAGGACTGTAGGGGCGCTTTAAAGCAGCAACCAATCACACGATAAAGGCATTGACCACTGTCTGGAGCGCCATCTTATGCAACTTAGAGCACAATGGAGGAGCCACTCAAAGGAGCAGGCAGCAATGAGTAATTATTATTATTAACAGGTACAGACCAATAATAATAATCATTAATATTATTACTCGTATTATTTATATAAAGGACTTCAAATACCTGATTTTGGAGCTGCATTAAAAACTGAATAGAAACAATGTAGTTCCATAACTGATGTTCATTTACTGCCTACTTTAAACTCATTTTAAATACCTATGCATACCCAATTGAAAACAGCAAGATTTAAGTTAGTTTAGTTTGTTTTGTTCCGATCATATTTTCCTTTAGATTCTAAATTAGGGTGCGGCCGAATCTTGATCCGGAAGTTGGATTTTGCCCTAGACTGATTAGTCAGAATCGGTGCATCCCAGAACAACCACTCTAAATACCAAAAGAAGAAATATTCTTCACAAAAATCAATTTCGTTTTTAATTTATATAAAAACAGTAACTTGTTTTGACGAACTCCTGCGGTAAACTTAATTTTATAATTGAAAGTCCGTGTAAAACAATAAAATTCGTTTGAATAACATCTTGCAAGAACAGACAAGATTTTGTTTCTTTTATTTCTGCAGATCGCAGAGTGACAAACAGTGCCTAGAACTAAATAAAAATTAACATTGCCAATTAATTGGAACGAATTCGGATTCTGAAAAAAAGCAAGCCAACTACCCAGGTAATATCCAGATTCCAAAATTGGCAAAAAAATTAAAAAACAGCCACACCCTATTCTATATGTCTTAAATGTTATACTTCTATTAGACTCAACAATCAGTCAAGTAGGACTTTTGTCCTTTAAGGCCTGTCCTCTGTAATCTATCGCAGATATGCTGTATAGTGTATACTGTTAATAAGATGTCAGAAATGGTTTCAACAAACAAAACCAGAACACTGTTCTTTATTGCCAGAGTTGGGTTGGGAGCACATCAAACTAGTGGAGGGGTGCTATACAAGTCCTCCAAATGAATTAGTGAATGAATTAATAATGCAGCCATCACACTTACATTCACAGCCACATAAAAGCGGGGATAAAGGCGAACCGATTTGCTGTCCTACATATTCTGCGACTCCAGATATTCCGCAATTGTTGCGACGCCCTTGTTGCAAGTTCCCTGTTGCTTTCCCTCCGGACAGTGAGCAATCACAATAGCTGGAGATCAGAAAACATCAAGATCAATACTTTTCATTGTTTATACCAATATACCAATACCAATTCGTTGTCAAGGACAGCATACAGTGTGAACTCGTTAACATGAAGTTGTCAGATGACATGCCTTTCCGAGATCACAGAAGAAGAAAAAGCCTCGAACAGATTTGACAGAGCTAAGGACAATCTAACATAATTGCTCTAATTTTCAAATAAAAGGCAAGGTCCAATTAAAAATATATAAAAACATTATTGGTAAGCTGGTAACATTCAGAATCAAACAAAATAAAGTCTGTTCCAAGATAAAAATTGTTCTTTCTTGGTACAAAACGTTTAGTGCCTGAAAAACGCAGTGAAAGCTAACAAGTAAACGGTGTGTAAAAGGGACAATACAGAAAAAGTTGATAATTATCACTACACTGCATTTCTTGGATGGCAAGTTAAGCAATATGAGTTAAGCAATGTGTTGAGTTAATAACTTTGGGGACATAACACACAACACCACTTGGCAAGTTGGCATTAAGCAGAACAGCACGTAAACCAGTAAACCGGGAGCGTGTAGGACTCCACACTGCACTGAGGTTTCATATCACAATCATGGTTTCAAGAGCAATACTGTTTTCAAAAACATACTTCAAGGAGCTCAACCTATTTGCCAGCCTTTTTTGCTCTGAAGTTGATGTTTGGGTAAAAACAGTAATTATAATAATAATGACAATAATAATAATCATAATAATAACATTAATAGCCATCCCAGTAATGCAGTCTCTCTTGTTTACAGTAGCCAAAAATTAATAATAATCATATTAATGATAAGGAATTGCCATCTGGCTTTCCCAAATTTACCATCTGGTTTTCCAGAACTAACCATCCACTTTTCCAAAACTTACCATCTGCCTTTCCATAACTTACCTTAATGCTCAGAATGCACTTTAGATGGCACTCCAAAAAGGAATCACTTGCAAGTTGCAATATTAAAAAACTAAAAATTAAATTACAATCAAAATAATATTTAAATTATTCACCTGTCTTTGATGACTGCAGCGCTATACTGCCACCTCCTTTAATTTTTCCCAGCGCTAATTTTCCATCTTCCCCACGCAGGAACTGGTATTTTTGATTCTCCACCCTAATGCCATTCGCTTGGAATGAGTCGAATTTCTTGGTTTTGAAGCAGGTTGCAATAGCGGCGCACTCCTGAGGCGTTGGCTTTAGCGCCTAGGTGAAAAAACAAATGTTCTCAAACAGGAAAACGAAAACGGACATGCTTAATCCATCCATCCATACACTCACCCATCCATCCATTTATCCATCATTCACCCAACCATCCGCACCCGTCCTCCTTTCATCCATCATCCATGACATCCATCCATCCATCCACAGCCGTCCAACCATCCATCCATCCACGGCAACACGAAAGCACACCCAGTTGTAGGTCATCAAGTCTGCACCATCCTTATAATGATAATGCGCCATCCTTACAATGATAATGCGCCATCCTTATAATGATAATGCGCCATCCTTATAATGATAATGCGCCATCCTTATAATGATAATGTGCAAGGCACCAATCAGAGTTCACTTCTAAAGGTCACTGATAAGCAAAACCAAAATCCATAGTACAGAACAGAGTCAAGTCAATATCCAGAAGATCTTTCAACTGGATGACAGGATAAGCAATTCGAAAGAAAAGAAAAATGAATTAAATATATCTTATTATCTTATTATGACAGCTGATATTTTATATTCAGACAAATCATTTTCATTACATTACATTTCAACTGTCATTTGTTTTTAGACATTAATTTTATTATGTTTAATATATCTAACATGTCAAGTTTAGACATCACATTTTCATTGCAATACATTACATTTCTTATTGTTGACTTTAGAGATTATGTTTACATTACAATACAATACAATTTAACTGTCAAGTTTAGACATTACATTTTTCATTACAATACATTACATTTCAACTGTTGATTCTAGACATTACCTTTCCATTACATTACATCCGACGTGTTTATACATTACGTTTAACGAACTTTTGCGTGAGCGTCGCTGGTCCACTTGCTTCCTCCGTCGATTCCGATGATGCAAGCCTTGTCACAGTGGACGTCTCCACTTCCATCTCGGCAGTAGCCAATCAAATTATCGATATACGAATCCCAGGACATGGCTGCCACAACCTTAGACAAGAAAAAAATCATTAATATTATAAATATTCTGACAACTCTAACTGTTGTTTGCTTAGAATTATACTGTAAGCGAGTCTGCATCTCAACATTATTTCTTCATTGATTTTGTAGCAGCTGTTATTGGAATCTTCACCAATAATGTAAGATTTGCGAGAAAGCGGATATGGCAACAATTGGCTTGAACGTCTGCATCGTTACACACAGAATACACCTTAAAGGCTAAAGGCTCTCCCAAGATGGTTAATGTGTAGGGAACTTGAGCAAGTCCTTCACTCAACTTGTTCAGCATCATTGATTGATGCTTCGCCAATAGATATATGTGTAATAATAATAAATATAATCACTGATAAGCAAAATCAAAATCCATAGTACAGAACAGAGTCAAGTCAATATCCAGAAGATCTTTCAACTGGATGACAGGATTGCAACAATTCTCCAGACTCAATTTAAATCCCAAGGGATAATATGTACCTTGGCAAAAATAAAAAAAACTAGTAATAACAAAATGCTCAAGTTCTTTAACAGCATCTGGTCAATTTATCACTGTTTTGACCCGTTATTTGTCCAAATCACTCCAATAAATTCAACTTACAGAAATGAGACATAGTTTTGAAGTAACCATAAATAACCATAACCATAAATTTTATTGTTTCCAGCAGAAGCAAAGCATACAATCATCATAATTACAGTATGACAGTAGGAAACAATGGGGGTAGAGAACCCTAAAGGGAACAAGTCCCGACTAGTAGGGTCACCCTTACATCATTGTTGTACTCGAGTGGCAGACCGAATAATTTGTTAATTCTGCTGGTTTTTTTTTAATCCTTAACAAATCTTAACTAGTTAACTAGCACGCACAATATTATAAGAACATACCATTGGCAATCAAATAAGCACGCAGTCTACGTTTGAATAGGTGAAAACTAGTTAGGTACCGTATGTCGTTGGGGATACTATTCCAGATTTTAGGGCCGGCACTTTTAATTGAGAACCTACGGGTATTAGTGCGGGAGTATATGGGTCTATAATTGGCTGAAGAACGTACAGGATAGGGATTAGATTGAGACGTAGTTTTGAAGTAGTTGTTAAATGATGAAGGCAGTTGATTATTTGTATATTTGTGCATAAATTCACTGGTTTGCTGAAAGGTTATTTGCTCAAGTTTTAAGATGTGTGTGTCTTGGAATGCTAGGTCCGTAGGAAGATGAGTAGAAGAGTGCCGAGCTTGGTTGACAATAATGCGGAGGGCTCTGTTTTGGAGGACTATTAATCTTTTTAATCTTGCTGGGTAATTAGAAGCCCATATCATATTACAATAACTAAAATATGGATGGATAATCGAATAGTATAAGCTTATTTGTATATGAGTGGGAAGTAAGTAGGCAACTCTGGATAGTATACCTATACTTTTAGCAATTTTTGAAGAGATATTCTCAATGTGGTCGTTCCATGTTAGGTGTTGATCTACAAAGAAATTTAACAGAAGTTGCCTGTGGTATAGGAATATCATTTAATGTGATAGTTTCTTTTGGTAAAATTACCTTTTTACGATGAGAACAAAATAGAACATAGTTAGTCTTTTTTATATTAAGAGATAATTTATTTATTCTAAACCAGTCATGTACTTTTTCAAGTTCTTGGTTCATTAATTGGAACAATTTGTCTAGCGATTTGTGTGAAGCGAAAATATTTGTGTCGTCCGCAAAAAGTGCAAAAGTGAGGAAGCATTTGGCAGGTCATTAATAAATAACAGAAAGAGGAGAGGGCCAAGAATCGATCCTTGGGGAACACCATATTTTATTAATTTTAATTCGGACAATGAGTTGTTGCACCAGGACCTGTTGGTATCTATTACTTAGATAGCTTTGAAACCAGTCTATTGCCTTACCACGTATACCTATATTTGCGAGCTTAGTAAGTAATAGTTTATGATCTACTGTATCAAAGGCTTTGCTGATGTCAATAAAGACCCCTAGTGAATATTCGTTGTTGTCGATGGCAGCCGAGATATTGTCTTGAATATTGAGTAGTGACATCATGGCTGAGTGTCCAGGTTGGAATCCATGTTGGGATTCATAAATGATGTGCTTTTTACTTATATAGTCATACAGGCGACAGGACATTACTTTTTCAAGTAGTTTAGAAAAATATGGTAGGAAAGATATCGGTCTATAATTGGCAACGTCCTCACGTCGGCCCTGTTTGAAAATTGGAGTAACTTTCGCTACCTTTAACGCTGATGGGACAATTCCAGTTTCCAAGGAGCAGTTGATAATAGTTGATAAAGGAGCAGCAATGTGGTCAAGAACCGGGTTAACTAGACTAGGGTTAATGTCATCAGGTCCCGAACTATGAGTAATTTTCAGTGTATGACTTAATGCTATTATTTCAGCTGGTGTTGTTGGAAGAAAGGCAAATGAGTTTATACTTGCAGGGTTTAGATATGAATTAATTGGCTTATCAGAAAGAGGTATTTTGTCTACGAGTTCTTGAGCTATACAAGTGAAATAGGTAATAAATCTTTCAGCAATCTGTTCCCCATCAGTTATTTTAGTATCATTTGATATTAAGCATTTTATCAATGTATCAGGAGTTTTATCATTTATTATTGTCTTAATAGTCTGCCAGGTTTGTTTAAGGTTGTTACTACACTTAAGAAATTCTAGTTCATAGTAAGTTTTCTCAATTTTATTCCTAAGTGTTTTAAACTTATTCCTATATGCTGTAAACCTGTTCTTGTTTTCTACTGTAGGAGTTTTAATAAACTGTTTGTATAATTTCAATTTAGTCCTACATGATTTCAAAAGGCCAGGTGTCATCCAGGGTTTTTTATAAGTCTTAGAAGGTTTAGATTTTACAAGTTTTAGTGGAGAGCCAGTGTCATAGCTGATTTTAAACATGGAAAAAATTTTATTGTAAGCGGTATCAGGGTCGGTATTGGTGTCCTGGTCCACAATGCAGGACCAATCAGTTTGGGCCAGTAACATGCTGAAGTGTTGCTTAGAGGCATCATCAATATTGCGAGTGAGCCTAGTGATGGGATCCCTGTTAACCTTAGGTTTGAGTTCAATCCAAGCCATGATTGGAAGATGATCTGATATATCATCAATGATTATTACAGAGTCAATGATTTTAGTAGTTCTATTAGAGAATATGTTATCTATTAGAGTTGCAGTTGTTGTAGTGACTCGTGTTGGTTGGGTGATTACTGGTACCATACTTTCATGCACTGTAGCATAAAAATCAACAATAACTGTTCATGGGCCCACATATTTGAACATATAAAAAAATTGGGTTTACAATAGTAAACCTCTGAGATCTTGAAAGAGTGCTATATAAGTTTCCAGTATAAATTGCTGTTACTTTTCTTTCTAATAATAGTCTTATAAAAGGGCTAATGCTGCCACTATAACTTGTTATTATTTAAAAATTTATGCAGTTGTCATTTATACAACTACAAGGTATAGGCATACATAATATATGTAGAGGCAACACATTCCATATTGCATTTAATGTTGCAAATTTATATAGCACATCTTTGAGAGAATAAGATGCTATTTTAAATGATGTTACTTGTCATTATGAAGAAAACACGTCATCACTCATCAGTTAGCAGGCAGTGTTCAGACAATAATAAGTCAATTTAATTGTTCTGTTGTTGCAGAGCCCATGCAACAGACTAAGCATGCAACTATATATGTAAAGAAGAAGTAATATTTCATAGGGCATGACAAACACCCACACTTTACAACAAAATGCATACAATGAACAAGTAGCAGTGTTCACATAAACCTTAAGGGATGTAATACAAAACCATGTTTAATGCAGCATTCTAGTCTAATTGTTTTACAGAAGCATGATATTATTCCTGATAGGATTTGTCCAAAGGATTGCGGCATTTTAAAAGGGTTTATTTGATCAGTTATTGTGCATTATAATACAATAGCAACGCTGAAGTCCTAGAGTTAGATTCTCATCAGGGCATGTATTTATAACTTCCGCTTTCGGACACAGCAACAGATGGAAGAGTTGCGTTAAATTTAGGGTCTGTTTATCATTAAAACTGATCTATAACAACCATCAAACTGTAACAGAACGGACGCAAAAGAACGATTTTTGCGGTACCTTTGTCTAGGTTTGGATTAGATGTTATATAGTAAGAAAAACCGGAACATAAATCACCGAATAGCACTTGAAAAGCTTTAGCCTATCTACGGCCTATTTTTCTGTACTCGGGTGTAAACTTACGAAAAAGACCAGTGGACCAAATAACTAAAATTACTGCTGATAGCCGAGGAATTAAACGTCGGAACTGGCTAAAATCATGCGCAAAAACCCGTACGCTGTCAAATAAACATGACACCTTCCGGCTTAAGTCCAAGGGACGGTGGGACGCGCCCCTCCCCTAGATACATTTCCCCATCGAGTTCGGGCTAACTTTGCGGTCCGTTTATTCGAGATAAAGCACCGAGGCCCTTAAAAAGTCCAAAAACTTACAGAATCTAAACAGGAAAATCGACACCTTGTTTGACACGATGCTCCGGAAACGGAAAGTTGCTGAAATATACTCTTTCTGTAAATGGCTTCCCACTTATTACGAGACGCGATGTTAGTCAGGTGTGACCGACGTCGCCCCTCCACCGGAAGCACGATGGGCGTCGCCGCGCATGCGCACAAAAGGATAATATTATCACTTGATGATCTCAATCAGCAGCGCCACCGTGTCACCGATGTGATAATGAATATAAATCCGAAAAGTTTCAGCCAAAAATAACTTCGCCACTGTTCGCTTTCTGACAGTGCCAGTCCCAAGCCTGGATAAAGGAAGTGGGCGACGCTAATGGTCTTTGTTACCACACAGCTAGTCGTTAAACAGAAAAACCACCAACTACTGTGCGTTTGCTGGTAGTCAAATAAAGAATATTCTTACTTACTTACTTACTTACAAAAACCACGTGAGGAAGACCTTAGGCTTTAGCCCAGCTCACAGACAGACTCCATATCAAATAAATTACGCAAGAGTCAGGTTGTTTGGTTCTTACTCGACTCATATAAAATTCGTTTCTTATTGGCATTTTAAGAGCTAACATTCAGGTCCAAAACCCAATAGTCAAATATGCAGTCACTTAGATACGGTACCCAGAAAGTCACCATGATATCTTGGCCCTGTGCTGCCATAATTATTTGCGACCCGACAACGTTATTTTGATTTGAACCACATGCAAGCAACGACAATTAATGGCGATGTATTCATGACTCAACAGACGCTGAACATCCATGCTGTCAGCTTTCAACGGGAATCTGTTGGTTGGTTCCACGAGCATGCGTGCGTACGCTGCTGGTGACTCTGCTAAGTCTTATAGCTTACTGTGCCTTGTTTTGCTAACCGATGTAATATTTTCGTTCGTAATGACACTTAACATCATAATTGTTCGTAGTACAGCGAGATGTTACTTTAACTTTTTGACCAATAAATAGAAGGTTATGGTTATGGCTATAGGGGAGGTAGGAGGGATAGGGGAAGTGGAGATCTCGAGGGCAGACGATGGGAAAGAGTACAGGATTGGTCACCACCAATTTGTGTAGCAGTTACATCCAAGATGCAATTAAGGACTTTTTGTTCGATTTTCCATATATGATACAGTATTTTCCATAATACTGTCTCAGAGGAGGCTACCGTGCCCATTATAACTGTGTGTGTATGTGTGCATGTATGTACGAAGTATCTATTCATGAAGTGCATGTATGGGGATGTGTATATGTATGTATGTATAAATGCCTGTACCTTTTAGTTACCTCAAAGAAGAGCTGCCCAGGTCGCACCAAAGTTCACTAAGAACAAAATTTCACCAGTAAGCAGATATTGCTTAGAGCAACTGGACAAGTCACCACTGGTGGGCACTTGAATACAGATAGAGCCAAGCCATCATTTATCATAATATATGAACTCTCCTCAATGAAAAAGCCAAAACATTCACCAGCAGAAGAACAAACATCACATCAATGCTGCCAACATCGGTATGGACAGCCATTCTTCTCTAAGACGACTCAATGCAATACTATACAATACAACTGTATTTGGATATTTCCCTCCTTCTAAAGTTCAGAAGTGCACACACATGACCATATGACAGAACGTCGATGGCACTGAGCAACTGTGCGTGAAGGACTTGCTCAAGGTCCTTACACAGCGACTGCCTTGGGAGGAAGTTCAAATCCTTATGCTCTGCATCGCAGGCCACGCGCTCTAACCATTTGACTACCAGTGTCCCCTCAATGACAGCTTGCAAACTGCTAGAAAGATAAAAAGCGTTGAAAAGCCAACCTTGCATGGCAAAATCGTAACTTGAAAAACTTTGGTTAATGTCTGCCAAAACCAGACACTCATGCGATCGAGGCACACGCAGTGTGTAAGAAACCAAAATACATGTAGCTTGGAAATCATGCACAGAAACGTTGACCCACCAATAACCTGTTAACCCATAATACAAACAATGAGACAGAGGTCACTAGGCCACCGGGTTTGTGCCTTGCTACCAGACACCAATAAGTTAATATATACTGAATGCGTAATGTGTACATACAACATATATGCACATATACAAATACTACATGCAGGTCTAACGAACAGACCTTCCGGATGTTGACCTGATTATGGCTTGGTTTGATGTACCATCAGTTGATGCCTTGCGCATTAGATACTGGCACAGTAAGTTAATAATTAAGAATAATAATAATAATACATACATAAACCCCTCTATCCCCATTACCTGAGTGCATGAAACCTAGCATCTAGAGGGAGGGTTTAGGGTAATGGTAACAAACACTCTGGCATGAAGAGCAGGTCAGAATGGACGTGGGATCAACTTCCGGTATCTTCCCAAAGGTCGACTGAGCCTTTCATTTGCCAGATGGCATTGGTAAAATGAGCAGTAGGACAGATGGGCGCCTTGCATGGCTGCCATACAGTTAAATTCAACTCCTGTAATAACTTGTGATCATCCGTTCATACTGTGACTTGCAATCATACTGCGTTCATGTCAGTTTGAATTAATAAACAAAGATTATTATCTTAATAACAACATTTCTGATATTGCAAACATACAATGCCATCAAAATACAATGTTAAAAATTGATAAGAAAGGTATTCGCTTAAGTTTTAAGTCTGAGAGACAGCTACATGGGTATGTAGCTTTAACGACCTTATTTTTCTTGGCCTCTGCACAAGAGGGCAGGTGGCTAGCTCCTTGCCTCGCCACCTAATCTTCCCACTGACAGTGTGCAGACAGTGAACGCATTACAGTTCTGGCAGGGATTTCAACTCCTGACCTTTCCATTGACCCTCACCCTCCATTCTAAAGAACAACTACATGTACGTTGCAAAGAATACAAAAAAGCAGACTACAAATACAATTGTAAAAATCAAACAACATTTTGGCAGCGAGAATTTGAGCATTCAAAGCCATCTAACAATTGAATATTCATGCTAATGAATATTCATCTAAAATGAAAATTCGAATTATTCATCTTATAAATGAATATATTCAACTAACAAATGAATTTTCATCTCACAAATGATTATTTCTCTAACAAATGAATATTCATGCAAGCAATTAAAACAAGCAACACTGACAATTTCTTCTTACAAAGATTGACAAACTTCTGCTAAAATTTATTAGTTGTTTTGCAATAACAGCTTAAAACGGATTAAGAAACTTGGCTCGAATGAATATGATATTTTCCTAGATGCATTAAAACTGTGGCCTTGATCTGAAAGGCTTTAATAAAACTCCACTTGTAAGTTTTTCATTCATTAAGACTAGTTCTCTAAAAATTATTCTATAAGATTTCATTTCTGTAAGCATATACGATCGATGGGACTATAGAACATGTCCTAGAAGTCATGACAAAAGATTGCATAAATAAATAATCCGCGTCAAAATCAAAAGCACTAAGAAAACCAGACACTGTGTCCTTTGCAAGGGTCAAGGTCGTGCAGACGTTAAAAGGTCATGGGCTGGGTCAAACTCTGTTCAGCATGACGGACGAAACGAAATCCTCGTAGCCGATCTGGATGACACCACGCATCGCGGTGTCTCGTGCGCGGAAGGCATCGGTGACGCTCTTCAGCAGGACGCACGACTGGATGAAGTTGTCAAGTGTGAGTCGCATTCGTCCGACCGGGTCGTATTTGTAAACGACAGACTGTGTGAACTGCGGTGTCATCCGATAACCCAACTGTGCGTAGGCTGCAAGTAAGTAAGTACATACTTTAATACACCAATTGCTAACCGCTGCAGGGGGAGGGGATAGTATAATGGATAACACTTTTGCCTGAAGTTTTCACAGACCCGGTTCGATTACCGTAAGGCCCCCTGGGTTAAGCTCATGCCTTCATTCCCTATGTGGCAGCAACAGTACAATGAGCTTGTGCCTTGCATGGCTGCAACTTTGTTGATTTATGTCTTCTGTAATTTGTGGTCTTGTGAATTGCTTAATCGTCATAACATGTACAGCGCAGTGCGTTTGTCAGGCGCTTCAGTAAAGAATAATTAATTATTATTATGTACTTTGCGTTGTAACCGGTATTACCCTTGTGGTATTACCCTATTGTGGACTCTTGGTGGCAGTAAATATGAGGTCTGTTTTATTGGGGGCAGTAGTCGGCATTGCAAGAACAACAAAAACTGTGAAACACTGGATCCAGAGGGTCAGTCATGTCCAATCCTCAGATGAGCATGTAACTGCTCAAATCATAACTTCTGTCGCGCTGGTGTATAATGGGACGCGGTGGTGTAGCGGTATATTCTGTGTCTTGTAACCAGAGGCTCAAAGGTTCGAATCTACCTCAAGCCACTGCATAGCGACCATGAACAAGTTGCTCACCCACAATTGTCTGTGAGGAAGGCAACGGTAAACCACCTCACTCATCTCATCCCCAGGTGGCATAAAAGCAATGGACCTGCCTTCAGGCAGAGAGAACTCATCATCATCATCATAATGCACAAGGGGATCAGCTGATGGCACACAATAACCAAGCAATGATCAGGTCAACATCCAGAAGATCAGTCAATAAGACAGAGGCAGCTTATGGTGGATAAGGAATTTGAAAAGGTAAGCAAACGTTGAGGCCATGCCACCGAGTTCACTCACAGACTGGTCAGGGTGAGAGTTAGGAATGTATATGGTTAACAAAATCTGGTACATTAGAAATATGAATAGCTGCAAACCTATGAAACAGGTACACTTTTCTCATTTGCCTGGGCTGGTCTGGGAGTGCCACGTCTTGAAAGATATCCAATAATGTAAACAGAGTCAGAGAACAGTGTTGCCACCTAGGGGGAGGGGCGCGAGGGGTGCGGGCCACACCGGGTGACACTTTCAGAAGGGGTGACACCACAATGACTGTCTACAAAAACTGTGTGCAGAGTTTGAGCAAAAATTCATTATTTTTAAATTAACAATAACATAACAAAGAAACATTTTTGTAAGCCCAGCCTACATGCACTGTATCTACGCACCAAAAGCCAAAACTCTATGCTAATTTACTTTTTTAACTTCTAAGGATTCTGTATGGTCTGGTAAGGGAGGTCTGTGGGGCTACACAATGAGTTACCGCACTGGGTGACACCAACCCTACTGACACCACTGAGAGAACATAAAAAAGCCATGAAAAATCTTGGAAAATAAAGTCGTCCAAAAGTAGATGAAAATCTTGACTTATAAAACAATGTCAGTAAAGTCAAATCAGCAAAGTCCCGTTTGGCAATGCACCCGAGTACACTTCAGGGTCAGCCAGAGACAGGGTAAAGATTAAAACTTCAGGTGACACCATCCATTTTCTGCATAGCAGCAAACAAACAGGAAGTCTTTTCAAACTCCCAACAAAGTTCTTTCAGTAAAGGCATTAGGCACCTCATATAAAAAATACTGCATGTACATTGCAAACAATACAAAAGAGCAGGCTACAAATCATCTACAGATTTAACACTCTATTAAGCAACATCTTGGTGGTAAGAAGTTGCACATTCAATGCCATTTAACAAATGAATATTCATGCTAATGAATAGTCATGCAAAAATAGAAGAAATTGACATTGATAATTTATTCTGTAGTAAAAGTAGAGAAACTATGACCTTTCTGAGGTCATCAGTTTTCCTTAGAGAGCAAACAGAGGTGCTATATAAATTATGTTTGCATTTACATAAATCATCCCATCCTTTCTTACCATTGGTCAACTCGTTGGCATCGATCGAGCCAGATCTATCACGATCAAACTGATCGAAGATTCCTTTCCACTGATGAATGTAAGTCCAAAGTGCTTGAAATTCGTTGAGATCAATCTGTCCACTTCGATCACGATCGAACATTCCTAAAAGAGAAAAGAATACAACCACATCATTGGTTATTGTGATTGGGCCTTTTCTTGGAGACTTTTGGCTTAACTAAATCCCTAAACTTGCTACGCACCAGAAGATCAAGTCTGTTTGAATAGCAGAGTGGACGTTGCGAGTAGGCTGAAAGAGGCCAAAATAATACACCAGCTAAATATTTCGGGGCAAGACCCCATTGTGCCTTGAAGACAAGAATGACGATTTTGAATTTAATTCATGCGGAGAGAGGAAGCCCGAGTAGTTGTTTAAACATGAAGGTAGAAATATGACAGTAGTGTGGTAGGCATGCAATTAATCTAGCAGTCGCAGTAAGGACCAATTGCAGAGGTGAAAGATGAACCTTTGGAAGTCCAGTGAGAAGGGAATTGCAGTCATCAATTCGGGAGCAAACAAAAGCGTGAACCCACGTGGTGAAAACATAAACAGGTTTCAAGAAACGCAAAGATCTCTTGTACACCAGGATCTCTTTATAACTTATCATGTCAGAGTCTGTTCATAACTGTTGTGGGGCGCGGTGGTGTAGGGGTATGTTAGGTGCCTTGCGGTTCGAATCCACCTCAAGCCACCGCGTAGGGACCCTGGGCAAGTTCTTCACTCGCAATTGTTCATGCGCTTCGGCGTGAAACTCCGATTCAGTGTGCGCTGTAGTTGGGAGCGCCTCTGAGTAGAAATCTTGAAGGGCGCTATAACAAGTGCTCATACATACATACATACATAAGAAACCACATGGCTTCCATCTATTACCGATCATCAGACGACACGTTTCTGTGTTGAACCGTGACCAGTTGGCGTTCGTAAGAGCCTGTTGCAGTTCCATTACGCTGATCCGTCCGCTCTTGTCCATGTCGACCGCCTGGAACCATTGGTAAACATTTGGGTCGACACCAGGAGGAACTGCCGCACCCCAACCTGGAAAATGAAATTCAGTTTTAATGGCTTACTGAGTGATTGACTGAATGAATCACTGACTCTACTTCATTTAGTCCATTTTATTCACTTGAAAAAGGTAAGTCTTAAACTCAGAACAAATTGACTGAACAGAACAAACAGATATGACAGGCTGTGGTGGATATATTAAAGTCAGCTGAAACAGGCAAGTCTTGACTCTTGAGTGTAGAACAACAAGACACAAGAGACTGAGAAGAACACAGAATGAAAACAAGTGGGAACAGAATTCCAAAATTTCAAAAGCACAGTAGACCGTAATTGCACTTGCGGAAGAACGTTTCACACTTTAATAACTAGCGTGTACTAAAATCCCTCTCGTTGCTAAAGGGTTAAACCACATCTCACAAATCTCTGATTTTCTGGGTACTGAACTGAATATAGCCCGAGTTTGGTGTGTCATTGATTGACACTATGCACATTTGACATCAACACCACAGTTGTTAATTATAATTACAGATAAATTAATAAAAACTCTTAGAAGCATGCAATACATAGTACAGTAATGAATGGTGCAATATAATGTAATGGAGGGTAAAATAAAACTAAATCTCTCATATCCCTAGCAGAACCTGGGGAAGTGCTTAGTTCCTTCTCTTTGGCCCTTGACCCCTCAATGGACAAGTCCTAGCTACAGGGCCAGTGCATCACAGAAGCACCAGTGGCATCAAATGCAGCTGGCACACTTTTTAACTATGCCTTCAATATCCAATGTAAATTACTAGCACTGTTAATTATTACCACTTTTAATTATAGCCACTACTAATTATTACCATTATTAATCATTACCAATATTATTTATTACCACAGTTAATTACCACAGTTAACTATAACCACCATTAGTTATTACCACTATTAATTATTACCATAATCGCCAAAGATATCTGGGTAGTTGCACTGCAAATAATGTACCAAAGATTACCACTACATCCAAAGCTATCACTACAAAAAAATGTACAAAAATAAAAGAAATATGATCAAAGTTGCCAAATATATCTTGGTAGTTGCACTGCAAAACTAATGTGCAAAAATAAATAGAAAAATTACTACTACTGCCAAAAGATATCTGTGTAGATCAGTGTTTCCGTTAACACCCAAATGGCCGTTTTTAATTCCATAAAAAGAGTCCAAAACGTCCAGATTTTTTGGTGTAACAGCCATAAGACATGATCGAGCTACGTCCAAAACAATTCTAGCTCTGGACATAAATACGTCCTCTTTTTGGACTCTAACGGAAACACTGGTGTAGATGTCTGACACGGTGACAGATTGGTTAGAACGCTTGGCCTGTAACGCGGAGAGTACAGGTTCGAGCCTCGCCCGAGGCAGTTAATGTGTAGGGATCTTGAGCAAATCCTTCACTCACAATGAACTCTATTGTATTGACAATTATTCTATAGAAGCCATTACAAATAACGTACCTGGTACAGCAGCAGCCGCAGGGTAGCCGTATCCGGGGGCGGCCGCAGGATATGGGCCAGCTCCCGGCATTGGTGCACCATAACCAGGCTACAACATATAAATTAATGGGCTACACGAATTAACATAAATAAATTAACAAATCAATGCACTCAATCATATCCATGTGAAAACAATTCACATGACTTCTTTGGTTGTTAAATGTTACCTTGCAGGATTTATTAGCACTGCAATGACAACAGTTTACAAACAGTGACTTGGAAACCAATGCAACTCGTTGTTAAAGTGTTAGGCACAACAATTTCTGACGACTTTTCTAATCCAATGTAGACTTCTATAGTGTTGTCATTATGAACAGATCGTCGTTTCAAATGAAACTGCAATCAACGCCATTTTGTAATCTTGTAACTGTAATCTTGTAATTATAATTTTGTAATCATAAGTGTAATTTTAATTGGAACTGTAATTTGAAAGTTATAGAGCACCACTTCAAGTAAACACTGATCAGTGGTGCTCCTGACCCGAACTAGTGAAACTACTGTAAAAACAGACTTCAGGTGCTTGTGAAACTGCGGAAGGGACAAACTGAGGAACTCGAGCCACAGCTCTCGAGAAAGGTGATTCCAGCTGGTGGGCCCAACATAGGCAAAGTTTCTGAACTCAGCTGTAGCAGTACACATACGAGGGAAAGTTTGGAGAATTGGGCAGCATACCGAAGGGTGCCATGACCTGGGACCGAGGTGATTGAAATGCAGAAGTCCCCAAGGTATGATGTTGCAGAGGCAACAAGACAATGGTGCATAACGGTCATGATGCATTCTGTTAGAAAAGCCAGTTCAAAAATCTTGGCCTCTCTTGGGGACCTAGTCCCCTGCAGTATCTAGATGCCCTATTTTTCACCTTTTTATTTTCCTGATATTTTAACATAGGTTTTCTCTAATTTCCTGAATTTCTTGACCACCTTCTATTGACCCCTTATTTTTCACTAAGTGGGGTATATACCATATAAAGCAGAAACTATGAGGGGTTGATGACTGATTGATAAACAAGGAGTTTTGAACCCTCTTAAAAACAGTCTTCAACTGAACAATGCCTAAATATAAACATCAACAGCTCCAAGCCCTGGCAAACAAAGTAAGAACAAGCATTTATATCGTGCCTCCGTTTGTTTTTAAAGACTATATAAATGCTGTAACAAGTACATACATGCATGACATCAGCAAAAAATCCATTGTACAAGCATCCACAATGATATACCATGGTCCGAATTTGACATCTGAACATGACGGTAAAAACTTCACATATTCGCTGTGCAGACAGGACCCCTACTAAACTCAGTAATTACATTTAAAAAACTAAATACACAAGCTTCTCAGAGACTCTGAAAGGACCTACATGAAATTTTATTTACATTACAACAAAGGCACGCTATAAATATCCTGTCACATCGTATTACAGCCAAAACAAATGCAACAACTGAAATAATTAAATGTATTTCTAGGTTTTCCACACATGTAATGTATTTTATGAACTTAATATGTTACACTACACAGTGAGTAAGTCAACAACAAAGCTTACATTCATTCTCTTCCACCTGTCAGTTACAACGAGAACGCAAAGAATCAGGCCAACAAACTTTCGTCCACAAGAAACAAGATCTGCTAATCTACGCCGCGGTTCACCTGTTGTATGTTGCTATGACGCTACTGCAAATGATTTACCCAATGCAAACACTGTCAATATGACGAAAAACTGACCGATAAGAGAGATAATATTCAATAGTTCAAGTGCTACTAAAATAGTCCCAGCTCAAGTTGGGTGTGGGTGTGGTGTCAGTCGCATACTCTAAAAATAGATAAATTTATAACAAGCTTTCTAATATAAGAAAAAATGGAGCAAAGGTTGAGCAGCATGCATTGATTAGGTCAGAACAGTGAATTTAAAACTGAAAATAATGACCTGCGGCATTCCTGCATAGCCTGGGGGACCGTATCCGTAGTTCATCGCAGTTTTCCTAACAGTAACCAAATTCTGTAATGCTGTTAAGGACGAAATAGGTTGTTAATTTAGCTTTTATTCTGCACTTTATAACGCGGATATAAAATGAGTAAGCGGTCTGCAGCAACAAAAGAATACTTCCTACACACGCAACGCAACTTTGGAAATTTTTTTCAATTTTAGTAACAGTCACTTTACCGCTTAAGCGACTGATATGCACACGTTTCATTGGATTAATTCAGCGCTTGCAGCAAATAATGATAAGCGCTCTGTGGGCTCAGAGCGACGTTGGAGAATATTTGTAAGTAAGCAACCAAGCAGCCACGTTCTGCAAGAGCGATACATGTATCAAGTTTTCCATTTACTTTTGTCGTGAAATATTTTGATAACGTATTTCTGTTTTCATGTTGTTTTAAAACCTGGTCGACTTTGAAAGTCATAAGTCATCATTCTTAACGGTTATGTTTGGCTCAGAGGCCGCAACAGTGGAGATTTCCAACTGCATAAATTTTGATTGTTCACATCTAGGCTATCCTGCAACAACTAATTCTACCAATTGGCTCACTTTTTGCTACAAACTTATCATCCCGAAGAAGGAGTCGCTACAAACAGACTTCATTAGCACCATAATCTTTTGTGCAAACATGATCTGAGTCACACGTTTGGAACAGAGGGGCCGTCCATAAATGACGTCACGCTATTTTGGCCGATTTTAACCCCCCCCCCCTCGTCACACTTCGTCACAAAAAGTAAGAAAATGACGTCACAAAGCTCTGACCTCCCCCTAAAACCAATTTCAATGGCGAAGCAAAATGCTCCTTCATGGAACAAATAGCGAAAACATGAATATTTTAAAATCTAACGGTGACCAAATATTGAAGTAGGCCTAATTAGAAAATTATTAATAATGGTGCCCGTATACATTAAAATAATTAAAAAATAATGAAAATTTAATCCTAAAAATTAGTGCTGTTATTATTAAAATTAAATTGTTGTTAATTGTTAAATTTAATAACATAGACCTGGTGTGACGTCACACTACTCAGACCCCCACCCCCATGTCACACATCGTCACAAATTTCCGACCCCCCTCCCCCTAAGTGCGTGACGTCATTTATGGACGGCCCCACACCAGGGTCCGATTTGTCAAAAAAGAAGCAGGGGGGTCGGAAATCTATAGAACTATTCAAAATTTACTGAGCCGCAGTAATATTTTTACCCTCCCCCTCTTATGGGCCTTCCCAACCAGAGATGGGCACGATTAGTTAAATTGCTAATCGAGTAAAATTAGAATTAGCAAAATCTTGTAGCTAATCGATCAGGAGTAGAATTAGCTGTTTTGCTAATTAATTAGCTAATCGATTAGAATTTAAACGATTATTTAGCCTACCCATCTCTGTTCCCAGCATCCCTTATGTTTTCTTCCCAACACCCATCATCAGTATAATATACATGTATGTGTATATATATGCATGTGTATATATACACAATACAATACAAAGCATATAGAACACCATTTGTAAATTGCTACAGTACAGTGCAACTGTTGTTAACAAAACAATAGCCTGCTGTCACTGTGTGTTTTGCTTCAATCAGAAATTTCAAATGAAATTGTGAAGATTACATTAAAATAAAAACCTGGAAAGCCACCACACCTTGGCCACTGTCAAACAGCCACAAATAAGAATACGGTATGTTCATACCTTAAAAGACTTAATAAGCTTATTTGATTAACAATGGAGCTTTCCTCACATTTTTCTGCAAAATGTCTGATGACAGTTTCAAAATCAATTTTCTGGCAATACTCAACCTGGCCAAATCCACAAGATAATCTTCTTGAGACATTGTAGACCTTACAAATTCTTAATTAGCTTGAATTTGCTGAATGATCTCTCTGCAGAGGTTAGTTTATCCGGAATTAACAGTATAACCTAAGCTCACACAAACATTTGGAACTAGCTCAGAAAGATTGTACTGTGTTAAGAAGTTCAATAGGTTAACGGTGTTAATTGGGCACATCCAAAAATTATCTTGTGTACGGAGGGTAAATGTTGAATTTCTGTTATGAAATCCTCATCATTAAAGAAAGCAAGATATTGCATTGCTAAAGTTAAAGTTTTTCTCCCAACAAACAGGCAGACATGGTTAGATATATATTTCCACAAGAAACCAAACCTTTCAGGGCTCCTGATCTGTCACCATACATTTTGGACGGCTTATCTACAACTTTTTCTTTTTATATCTGAAGGCTTAAATAAATATATGCATAAAATGGAAAAACTGCAAAATAAGTTCTATAATGTCAGACAGATGAACAGCAGAAGAGCTAACCTTCCTGATGATGAGGCTGGCTATCTTGGGAACGGGATCATATGACTCATTTCAATTGGGGTGCGTGTAATGAATGGGGGCTGGGGCTTATAGGAGACTTTGGAGAAAGCTTTAACACTGACCTACACGATGTAAAGGGCACTGTAGGCTAGCAGGGCACTATCAATCATACACTTGCTGGACCTTAATCGGTAACTCCTCCGGCTCAGCCAGAAACTACACACCCGGCCCTCTGGGCCCAGGAGCAATGAACCGGCTGCACCCTCTCATAGGCCCTGCCTGTCATAGTAACCAAGTGACACCGCAGGCCGCAGATGAAAATACGGTGGCCGAGAGGGACCAAGTTGTTGCATTATCTGAAAGGATAACCCTATTCCTTAAAAAGTATATCCCAATATCAACCGACATCAGGCCGATTGGTCAAAACGAAGACTATATTTTTATTATGCATGGAGTCATTTGGAGTAAGGCTGTGGGTAATGAATTTGAGGGGGTCCAGCCGACCCCCCCGGGGGTCGGCCATAGGCCAGAAGCAAGGGGGTCAAAATGAGAAGCAGGGGGGTCCAACCCCCCCGACCCCCCCGGCAAATCGGACACTGCCCCACACAAGCAGGCGACCCCACTGGAGCGCCACGAGTCTCGCTAAAATCTCAGCTAGCCAGCTAGCCTACCTGTTTAAAGATTATAATCAATTCGGCGGGGAATATCGGTTATTTCTCTGATGACGTTCTCCTCGGTTGAGGGACACCAAAGAGGATATTGAAGTAGGCCTACCTAGAAGTATTATTTAGGACCATTCAACCAAGGCTCACAGATCGAGTGTGATCGCTTTGTCAAGAAATTAGCAATCCAGAGAAGAGCAGAGGCCATAATCCCAAATTGAGATCCAAGCACTTAAAATTTAAGTGCTTGAATATCAATTTGGTATTATGGCCTCTGCTTTATACTCACTTAATGAGTATGGAGCAGTGGAGGCGCCAGGAGTTCAGGTTTTTTTGGAGGGGGGCTATAAAGCTCCAAGCCCTTCCCTTTTGTGACCCCCTCCCTGTGATTTGCAGTGATTTCCCCCGTTTGGGGGGACTGAGCCGCAGTTAGGGGGCTAAGCCCCTCCTCTGTCCCTCTGGCGCCGCCACTGGTATGGATCCCGAGTGGTCAGCACCGTCAAAGGCAGAGCTGAAATCCAGTAGCCTAACAGGAGGGCAGTTATGAAATCAGAATCAAGTGCCATGATTATAAACTTTAAGGACAGCAGTTTCAGTTGAGTGGAGGCGGCGGAAACCAGACTGAACAAGTATAGTAGCAAGGAGTTGGATTCAACGTAGATAGCTGACGGTGGACGGCGCGCTCAACAAGTTTGGAGATGAAAGATAGCCTATAGCCTAGGTTAGCGTTCGTTAATAAGCTGGTGCCCTGCGCTTGGCTTTCGAGTGGCGCTTTAGAAGTCTGGAGATTACGATTACGATTCGAATAATAGAATAAGCTTATGCACTCCTTAATCTATGCTGTTACAGACAACCGTTGATTGTGTGCCTTGTGAATAACTAAAACGGCGCTATAGAAGTTTCCTATAGACTGCATGACCGACATTTTCTCTCGAAACTCTGCGTTTGGAGAGGTCCTGAAAGCAACGAGTTAACCCTAGGGCTACCAAGCTTTTTTTGTAACACGGACTACCAAGGGGGTACCAAGGGGGTGTTACCACCCCCCCTGGATTTCGTGTTTGGTTTTACATATCATAACTTATAATATAGCATTGGATTCAGCATTCATTTCTGCACAGAATGGTATATTTAGTTGTACATTATGTGAATGCACCTCGAAATTACATCACTTTTAACAACGGAACCCATTAATTAGCAATATTGTATATTATTGCGTACATTTTGTACTTTTTGGATAAACAAATATAAGATTATGTTTTGAAACTAATCTATGTATAAAAGATACACAAAATCATCCCTACACATGTTTATATAGTATAAATGTACATCCATACATATATATCCATACATAGGCCCAGTGCTTAAAGTGTAAAAAAAGAAGTGCCTGGACGCCCCTTACCTTTCCCTCCCCTCCTCCCACCAATACCCTTTTCCCAAGCCCTCTCCCCAACTTCCCCTCCGTGATCCCATCTCCTTTCCCCGTCCCTCTCCTCAAACCCTCTCCCTCCAATCAGAGGTGCAACTATAAAATGTTTCCTGAGGTGCTCATATTGAAAGTGCCGAAGGCCCGAAGCCGTGAGTGCTGAGTTCCCATGCGTAGATGCCTAACGACTAGGGTGTCTGAGGGAGCGTCGTGAGCTCCCTCCGCGGGGTCTGGGGCGGAGCCCCAGAAGCCAACGCATTTTGTAGCAATTGCTATCAAATGGAACACGTGATAGGCTATTGTTTTCCAGCAGTTTCTGAACGATAAAGTTATGAAAACTTCATGGTTTATCCAGATTCCCAGACTAACACCACAACAATTTCAAAGTTTTATTTTAAAAGAAACAGGTTTCGTCTTAACCTTTCGCCTTCGACTCTTTCAGAAGTGTCTAGTTTTTGGGGGCAACTCTTATTAAGCCATTTAATTTATACTTCCTTCTGACCTGTTTTTCTTGCCTTTGTTTTTCTTGGTATACCTACAGCGTTTTCTCTGTTGTTAACTCAATAAACGAATATATGATCATGAAGTCGTATGTTGACTCTCAACAGTTTCTGGGTCTTGCTGGTGAATTACGTAAAACTGGGACAGTCGGTGTTTTATAGGTCTTGGTGAATCGTATCGTATTGTATCAGTGCATTGTATTGAAGTCATTTAACTTGATAAGTTCATTCACTTATGAAACAGTCAGGCCCGTAGCCAGAGTCAAATTCAAGACGAGGCAAATCCCCCTCCCATTCCCGTTCTTTGACCTCCGCTCCCATCCTCTCCGCTTTCATATCCTTACCTCAGTGCATATTTTAACAGATTTGGACTACTGGGACAAAGTCTGCCCCGACTGTACTTGAATGTAAACTAACATCAGTGGCGTAACTAGGGGTTCGTGCGCCCGGGGCCCGGGGGGCAAGACTTTCAGGAAAATTTTCTTTCTTAGTTCCGCCAAAATTTCTAATGACCTTTTTTTCTCGAAGGTCGAAGTACGACGAGGCATGCCTCGTCTTGCCTCGTCTTGAGAATTACGCCGAGGCACTCGCCTCGTCTTGCCTCTTACTGGCTACGGGCCTGGAAACAGTCAAGACAAGACTCACAGTAGATGTGAGTCATGTGATAGTCAGGTAGACTGTAAACTAGGCCCTAGTTGTTAGCGCCTACGAAAACTCAGACCATAAAACCGGAAGCGCGTAGGCTATTATGACGTGCGATTTGATGAAAACTTAACTAGAATGTACAAGTCAGAAATAAGGTGGAGAAACAAGTTACACTTACACGGTAGAACACATTCAGAAATCAAAATGACAACGTGAAATTTCATTGGAATCTTAAAAAATTAAATGCTGTTGAAAGTGACGTAGTCGTAGAGGAATTACACTGTTGCATTGACGCTGCATGGACGGCGTCCAGGCGGTGCTGCCTAATAAGTGGCAGGACGGCGTCCAGCCTTGAAAATAAGTGCCTGGACGCCGTCCATGACCGTCCATGCACACTTTAAGCCCTGCATAGGCCTATATATCGGTTTACGTTGTAATGCTGTATTCAGCCATTTTCACACAGATTACGCGTATTATTATTTATTTTGATCACTTCCGGTATTCAAAAGACAAATATGTAGGTATACAAATGAAGCCCTTCATTCCCTCTAAAGAATGGTATCTTTGTTTCTCTTCCAGGAAGACAAATGAATACGCTACAGACAAAAAACTAAGGGGGAGTGCTTCCATTCAGCCATTTTTCACGCATATTACGCGTATTATTATTTATTTTGAGCACTTCCGGTTGTCTCAAGTCAACTCAGTGACCATAGAAATGTAGCCCCACATTCCCTCTATAGAATGGTATAATTTGTGTCTCTTAATATTAAATGACGGATAAGATATAGTCGAAAATCTAGGGGTGGTATCCCCCTGGTACCTCGGGTATATTGGGTATAACTTTTGAACGGTGTGAGATATCATCTCACATTTTACCTCAAAACGTGTGTAAATGAACCCCCTACAGCTACCTAAAAGGTCAAATTTTTATTCCATAGGCCTACGGAAAAAGTTTGAGATGAAAAAAACCTAGGGGGGTTGCAACCACCACCCCCCTTGGTAGCCCGAGGGTTAATAGCCTGAAAGGCGCTAAATTGAGTACTTTGCATGCCTGTCCATGCACATTTTATATGTAGGCCTGTATATATACGTGCGTACCTAGGCCTACATGTACAAACATGCATACATAGCTAGGCCTACATGCGTGCTTGCATAAATACATCCATAAATACCTACCACCATAAAGGCATACGTGCGTAAATAAATACATTAAGAAGTTCGTGCGCATATATATATACATACAAGCATTGAAGCATTCCTGTGCACACGTATGCATGAATGCGTATACAGTTATACACGCCCCTCACCTTATTAGGCTAAGGCTTATTTGAAATTCTGATATTGAGCTAGATAAATTTATTAAATACGTAATAGCTAATTAAATTTCTTTAAAACTTCCAACAACATTTGTGCTTAATTTCTTAGAGCCCTCGATTAATTCCAGTGTGATTTTCCTTACAGATTTTATTTAGTTATAGTTATAGTTATAGTTAATGATTTTTATTTTAGTTATAGTTATAGTTATAGTTAGTATTATTTTTTAGTTATAGTTATAGTTATAGTTAATGGATTTTTATTTTAGTTAATTTTAGTTACTACTTAGTTACAATAATTAAGTCTATAAGCAAAATTGTGCGTATTAATACGCTGTTTCACAATTTACTCAGAGCTATGAAAACCTTTGAAGCATGGGTACAGTCAGCTTCATGAATACACGAGTTTCCAAAGTAACTGACAAATTTCACAATAAAAATTTCGATTTTTTGTTCTCATTTATGTCGAATCGTCCATATTGCACTTCCTATTTTTATTTTTTGTATTAACGAAAATAAAGATGAATTTTCGTTAGTGTTATTTTCGTTATAGTTATAGTTATAGTTAATGATATTTTTTAGTTATAGTTATAGTTATCGTTAACGAAGTCATTTTATTTTCGTTAACGAACATTTTCGTTATCGTTATCGTTAACGAAAATCACACTGATTAATTCTTGTCATTTAAATATGGTGTTTGAAAAATTTAGAAAATAAATGAAATCTCTCTTTCTACGTCGAGAGAAAGCATGGTCATCGGAAAATGTCCACAAGACAGCTTTGAATTATCTAATTTTATTTCGCTAGATGGCGATGGTGGGAATTAAATCACCCGTAAATAACAAAGTGAATCTTACACAGCACGTGTTTTAACGATTTTGATAAATTTAATCGAAAATAAGACTCGATGTGAACTTGCGGCTTCATGAAACATCTACCGTCGTCAGAAATCAGCTAATCCGCGACTTAATTGTCAGACGTTCAACGTAAGCTCAATATACATTGACCGACTGTTTGCCTACATGTATGTCCAAGGCTCCAAGCCTCGTCTAACCGCGACTGCCAAACACGTCGAAATGTCTCGCTGAAAACGACTCGAAAAATCGACCATACAATACATATAGGCCTATACATTTTCAAAAGTTTCGTTCTTTGCGACGAAACTTACAGGATCGGATCGAGAACTCTAAACTACACCGGGCAGTGTGTTTTGAGGGTTTAGTGTACGGCAGAAATAATATTTTTATATGCCTATGGGGGCCGTCCATAAATGACGTCACGCACCTAGGGGTCGGGGGTCGGAAATTTGTGACGATGTGTGACATGGGGGTGGGGGGGTCTGAGAAGTGTGACGTCTCACCAGGTCTGTGTTATTAAATTTAACAATTAACAACAATTTAATTTGATCAATGACAGCACTAATTTTGAGGATTAAATTTTAATTATTTTTTTAATTATTTTATTGTATACGGGCACCATTATAAATAATTTTCTAATTATTTCAATATTTGGTCACCGTTAGATTTTAAAATATTCATGCTTTCCCTATTTGTTCCATAAAGGAGCATTTTCCTTCGCTATGGAAATTTGGTTTTGGGGGGGTCAGAGCTTTGTGACGTCATTTTCAGAGGGGGTGTTACTTTACTTTTTGTGACGAAGTGTGACGAGGGGGGAGGGGGGTTAAAAATCGGCCAAAATTGCGTGACGTCATTTATGGACGGCCCCATAGGCTATAATGTAGGCTATGCTTCGGTGAAGCATGAATCTTCGATGTCGTAGGCCTATCCTGAATTTCGGCAGGCTTTAACGAGGACGGAGTTGGAATATTATTAGTCCAGGCGCATCAGTACGAAGGCGTGGACGAGAGACGAGAGTATACCAGCGGCATCTGACAGGGCGGTTCCAGATGAAGATCCAAAGGGTCAGGCACACTGACAGTCAGGCGGCTGTGACTGTAGATGACTTTTAGAATTGAAGCGGCAAGAGATGTAAGGGAAAGAGGTAGAATTAGGTCAAAATTTGTGGTAAAGGATGCACATAGGCCTATGCATATAATTATGGTCAGAGAGGTGTATGTTAATTAATTATTTTATGTGGTCTACACCTGCAACTATTAATGGGAATATTGTCGTATGTCCTCCATATGACGTTTCGATGCCATAGGAGGAGGAGGAGGAGGAGGAGAGAAGGAGGAGGAGGAGGAGGAGAGGAGGAGGAGAATAAGAAGAAGTTTAAGACGAAAAACAATAATACGACGAAGAAGAAGAGGAGAAGGAGGAGGAATAATGAGATACAAGAGAAGAAGATGGAGGTGATGATGATGATGATGATGACGATGATGATGATGATGATGATGATGATGATGATGATGATGATGATGGTGATGACGACCACGCTGATGATGTAGTCATGGGTATACAATGCTAGCTACTTCATTTTCTTGGCCTCAGCATACGATGACGGATGGCAATTCTCTCCCTCGCCGCCTCTGCTTCCCATCGACAGTTTACGCATTTGTTGTATTTACCGAGTTCGCTAGGAGAAGCAGGTAGCACGAAAATCCTGAGTATCTTTATGTACGCCCTGCGCAATTCCTAAACAGAACAGTCACGGCGATGACTGCACAGGCCAAGACCATTAGGTCATGCTATTTCCTCCGTGCACACTCGGAAGCGCTGTGTACGACGCCTGTGATGCTCATGGCTAATGCAGGAGTAGCTCGGCGCCTGGAAGTCTTTGCGCCCAAGAGGCAGATAAAAACGCGGCCTCGGCTCTAAGACGCAGAGAGCGTCTTCAACCGTCGATAGAGTGGGAGTGATATTAATACGCAACACTGTGAACAACGTTCCTTTGTCTTTCAAGTATGTGTTTCAATGATACTTTGTACGTCGGCGCTATAGAATTTTTAAATTCAATATAGGCGATGCTTGATTGATAGTCTGTGCGTCTCTGACTTTTTTAAAGTAGTTCTCTGCATGGTATAGGCCTATGCTTTTATAGCCCCTGTGAAATAAACTGGTCTCACTTACGCAGCTTCTGTTTGGCACGAAGATTTTTTTAAGGAATTACATTGTGGTAATAGGCTACAAAATGTAGCCATTGTTGATCTGTGATTTTTTAAAGTTGATTTGTATTTTGATTCGGTGCTATAGGCTGCACACAATTTATTCCTGTATTAGGTAGATACAATAGCCTCGATTCTATTGATTTAATGCTGTTGAGCGCTGTTTGTTCTTTTATAGCGTAGCTTAAACAATTTCTTGCTTGGAGGCTGAATTAATTATCAACACGTGTCATACATTATTAAATAAATCTTTTTTAGTTTTAATGTTTGGCTATGTATGAAACATTGAATATGTACTCGACATTTTAAGTACCTGATCTCTACAAGCGTAAATCCTTTATATTTACAATTTAGTGCAGATCATTAATTGGAAAATATTTACAGGTGTAAACAGGTGTAGGCCTCTTATAGGAGTACAAGTTGAACATTAACAGGTGTAAAACATTGCATATCTGCAGGTGTAACGGTCTTAAGACGATGAATGGTATCAAGTTGCGAAAGGTCAACACAGGGAATCTGGATGAAAATGAAAAGACTGAAACTGGAAAAGTCGGCATAGGTAAGGTTGGACAGAACGGCCATGGGAAGGATGACCCGGAAAACGGCAGAAAGGGAGGAGTAGGCGAGAAAAACGCGGAAAACGTCAAGGGCGTGGAAAAGAAACTGAGAAGCGACAGCTGCACGGCAGACAAGGAAGGCGAAAGACCGGGAGGAGGAGGAGGAAGTGGTGGAGGATGCAAAGAGTGGAAAGTAGGCTTCGTCAACTACGAAGGAAAGTACCTGACGGCAGAAACCTTCGGATTCAAGCTGAACGCATCCGGAACGACGCTCAAGAAGAAGCAGAAATGGACGCTGGAGTTCGACCCCAGCGAGGACGACACGGTCTACCTGCGCAGCCACCTCGGTCGCTACCTCGCCGGCGACAGAAGGGGCAACGCTGCCTGCTCCTCGGAGGAGCGCGGCCAGGCGGAACGCTTCCGCATCCACTACGCTACGGATGGTTCCGGTCGGTGGGCGATCAGTAACCGGAACACTGGGTACTACTTCGGCGGATACGATGACAAGGTGAGGTGCTACGAGAAGAAGCCGCGCAAGCCGGAATGGTGGACGGTTCACCTCGACATCCACCCACAGGTGACGCTTCGTAACGCCAATCGGCAGCGTTACGCGAGCGTGAACGGCGACAATGTTTGCGTTACGGAGGTGGTTCCGTGGGGTCGGAACGCCCTCATCACCCTAGAGTACGTCGACGGAGGGTGTCTGGTGAGGGCCTGTGACGGACGGTGTCTTGACCGGCATGGGGCGCTGGTGGAAGATGTCACGGAGGATGCAGTGTTCCGGATCGAGATCCGGAGGTCCGGACTGGCGTTGCGGGACTGTTGCGGAACGTACCTGAGCGTAGTGGGAAGGGATGGAGTCGTACGTGGTCGGAATACGACGCCTGGAAAGGACGAGTTCTTCGTTGTTGAGGACAGCCAGCCACAAGTCTTCTTCACGGCCCACAACGGAAGAATGGTCTCCACCGGGCAAGGTAACCTCATCGTCATCATCGTCATCATATTGCATCTTTGTTAATCGTCATCATTGTCACCATCGCTATCGTCTTCGTCGTCATCATTATCATTGTCATGACCACCCTCGTTATCATCATAACTTTGGCATCTACAGCTGTAGTGCCTTCGGTTTCTCATCGAAATTCTCCCCTGCCCTCCATCATCACATTTTGCTCCTCGTCCTCCTGCCCCTGCTCCTCCTCCTTGTTCTTGTTCTTCTTGTTCTTCTTGTTCTTCTTCTTGTTCTTCTTCTTGTTCTTCTTCTTGTTCTTCTTCTTGTTCTTCTTCTTGTTCTTCTTCTTGTTCTTCTTCTTGTTCTTCTTCTTGTTCTTCTTCTTGTTCTTCTTCTTGTTCTTCTTTCTTGTTCCAGTTCTTGTTCTTGCTCTTCTTGTTCTTCTTTCTTGTTCCAGTTCTTGTTCTTGCTCTTCTTGTTCTTCTTTCTTGTTCCAGTTCTTGTTCTTGCTCTTCTTGTTCTTCTTTCTTGGTCCAGTTCTTGTTCTTCTTGTTCTTGTTCTTGTTCTTCTTCGTCTTCTTCTTCATATTGTTCTTCTTCGTTTCGTCTTTTTATTTTGCTTCTTCTATTCTCCATAGCCTACCACTCTTACTTGTCCATGTCCTCTAATTCCACCACACTCTCCTCGTTTTCCTTCTCCTCCTACTCCTTTTATTTTTTGTTTTTCCTCTTCATCATCTTCCTCTTTTTCTTTCTCCTCCTTCTTTTTCTCTTCCTCCTCCTTCTCCTCCACCTTACACCTTCTCCTCTTACTCTTCCTCTCATTCTACCCATCTTTCTCTAAGACCACACTAGCTCACCTTCCGATCAGGTTACTTCAACCTAACCTGCAGGCTTTCAAAGCAAATATCTGTAACATAAATATCGAAAGAGCATAATATGCTATCAAAGACTGTCTTCCAAAGAGATCAAGGTCACAATGTCAGAGATTAGTGTCTGCGGACATCCGAGTAAGGTCAACGGGACATTCTTGGAAGCTCTCATTCAGACGCAGAAGACACTAAACCAGTTTTCCACGGATTTTCCTGGAGTTGAGTGGTGTAAAAAAGCGAGTCGAGTGGCCAAGAAATTGTTGATAAATTGTCAGACATCGCTATAGAATAACTGCATCTCAGTCAATGACGCTCCTCTTTGCAACTGTTACCTAGTTGTGCTTCAGTGCCATCGTAAGGATCTTTTGAATGGCGTTAGATACACACATACAGGCACGCATATATATATATGCATACATACAAATATACATGTTTATATACATACAGAAATACACGAATATATATATACATATATACATATATACATATATACATATATACATATATACATATGCATATACATACAGTACATACCTGAATACATACATATATAGTTTATATACATACATAAATCCATGCATATATATAGGCCTAGAGGCTGGTGTTTTATTGTAGAGTCATATCACTAATTAAATAAACAGCTCTGTGGCTTATATTGCGCCATTATCTAGGCGTAGACCGACTGTGTAAGGCTCCAGGAATTAAACGTCTTCGGGGCTGTATAGTCTCGCACTTACGACGTAGAACTGGTTTATCGGTGCAAGCACAATTATTGCGAGAAAGGTGCTCAAATAAAGTTTTACTCGTGATAAGTTAACCCGCCTGACGCACGAGATTTCGAGAGGCGCAGAAGAAGGGGATGCGTGACTTTTTGCAGGCAGAGAGGGTGAGAGGGAGTCAGGTAGGCAGAGAGGGAGGTAGAGAGAAATACAGGAAAAGGTAGGGAGGCAGCCAGAGAGGAAAAGGGAATGGGACAGAGGTGGAAATGAAGGAAGGTCGGTCGGACGAAAGTGCGGATATAGTACAGAAGGAGGAGGAGGAAGTGGAGGCAAAATGCCAGGTTGGATGCGGGAGGCGGAGTTCGTTAATAGGATGGAAGGATGGATGGAAAGATGGAGCTGGAAGTGGCTTCCGGCTGCGAGGAGGAAGGACAGGGAGATTGAATGTCTGCATGGAAATATTTAGAACCAGTTCCGACTAAGGATAGAGACAGACATACAGACAGACACCGGCAGAAATACACACAGAGATATACACCCATACATTCAGTGAGTCACTCGGTTATTTGAACGAGTGAGTGAGTGAATGAGCGAGCGAACGATTTGGTCGGTAAGCCAGGCACCTAAACAGACATACATACATACAGACAGACCGACAGACAGACAGACAGACAGACTGTGTCACAGACAGACAGACAGACACATAGATAGACAGACAGACAGATAAACAGACAGACAGGTAGACAGACACACACGGGTAGGCATACAGACAGGCAGACACAGACATGGATGACTGCAGGGAGCAGCAAGGAGAGGATTTGCTCCCCTCTGGATTTTGTAGTTGTTATTTCAAGAACAAGAATCAGACTTCAGTCGTACAAAAATGTAATTATCATCTTAGTTTTTAACAGTGAATGGCTATGATTTTTTCACATTTTAATTTTTATCCAAAACTAATCAAGATGATCTAAAAAAATTAAAAATATATAAAGCATTGAAATTTTTACCAGTTTTGTTTTGAAATAAACGTCAGATATGACTTGAAACGGATCTCCAGAACGCTAACAACAGGCCCCATAATCATGTCAAATGCTTCCAAAAGTGATGGCGACCGTGATGCGATTTGTTGCTTTTGACACCCTCGTTAGTCCCCGTGCCAACAATTTAAAACTTTGCTCCCCCTACAAAAATTCTTGCGGACATGGAGACAAAAGCGCAACGAGAGTTGTAAGGTATCACACACGATAGCAGCTCAGTGATGGATTCTCGGGCTCGAGAAACAGAGGGACAACAAATTCATAATGCAGAGAGAATATTATATATATATATATATATATATATATATAATTATACATGTATACACAAATATGCATAATATTACATACATGTGAGATATTATATATGACACAATAGGCAGAATAGATCTAAACTGATCACTATATAATTTATAATATACACTTGTATACCAACACAATGCGTCCCGTATGGGTCCCATGTGCATATGGGTCCCAGTTGGATATGCTGGCAGGGGAATTATGGAATTATGGCCTTACAAGTATCTTGCATTGATCAATTGCCACAGGAGTATATATAAGCTCCTGTGATATATTTCGAAGAATATAATCATATTCTTTCTCTTTCTTTACACAATTTTACAGGAATAATGGCACATACACACACACATATATACAAAGTTCCAGTATATACATAATGTATTCTCCCAGTATATATATATATATATATATATATATATATATATATATATATATATATATATATGCATATGTTGGGACTGCTTATAACTGTATTGGACTTATATGCTATTGATAACGGAGGTCCATGGAGTAAGAAGCGCAAAGAGACCTCACTGAGTTCTTGCTAATGGCCAATGATATCATCTTTCTCTCGTTCGTCGTCGTCTTATCTTAGTCTTCGTTCTGGCGGGATCGCCCCGACAAACAGGTGGTCTCTGGCGCAGACGATCAGGCAGCAGGCTTCTGCGTTGCCATAGCAATCGCGGCGAATTATCGCGCTGTGTCAGCAGGGAGCGCTGCTGTGGGAACTTGTCTTAAAATATTATACGCATTTACTTAAAATATTAGTCTGTTGCAAAACTGATACTTATATGATGATGGTGATGGTGATGATTTTGGTGATGATGATGACGATGGTGGCGGTGATGATGATGATTATGGGGATGATGATGATGAATAGTTGTAGTGATGATGATGATGATGGTGGTGGTGGTGACTATGATGATGATGATGATGATGGTGGTGGTGGTGACTATGATGATGATGATGGTGGTAGTGGTAATTTATGATGATGATGATGATGATGATGATGATGATGATGATGATGGTGATGATGATGATGATGATGGTAGTGGTGGTGGTGGTGGTGATTATGATGATGAAGGTGATGATGAAACCTGCTATAAGTCAGTTATGTCGCAGTAACACAGCTATGGGTATGATGTATGAGTAACATAGGCATTACATGATGTTGCACGTTCCACAGTCCACAACAGTAGCCCTACTGATGTACGCATCCCCGACCTAGTGAGAGTTAGCGGGTCGGGGGATGGACCGGGAGAGCCTGGATAGGTTCATGATCAGGATCAAGAGCGCTGGGCTTCTCCCGCCTGAGGCCCCTACAGTGGCCAACTTAAAAGCGAGCAGAGAGATGCTGTAGCCTACTATTCGGGGCGATAATTGGAAACGTGCATCACATCTTACGTGGACTGTACCAAGCGACCTTCTGTGATGCCGTAAGATTTACGATCAAGACCCGTGCGGTCTTGTGTATTCACCTTGCCAAACAAAGACGATGGAAACTCTATTCCACGCATGATGTATAGCACATCTAGAGTATTTTGGCTAAATAATTGGACATAGATATATCAATAATTTCCTGTGACCTTCAACTTGTAATTTGTAGCGTTCTGTCTGCGAGAGAGAACGAATAGACTCTCCGTATGTCTGTCTGTCTGTCTGTGTGTGTGTCTCTCTCTCTCTCTCTCTCCTGACTCTGTCTGTGTCTGTGTCTCTGTCTGTCTGTCTGTCTGTATATGTCTGTATATGTATATATGTATATATATCTGCTTGGCCTCGGCAATGATTGCGGATGGCCTGTTACTCGCACGCCGTCTGATCTGTTCTCCACTGATCGTGTATAACTGTATCTACTTTTAAAAGCTGAGCTCGCTAGTAGAGCAAAGTTCTTAGGTTTGTAATGATGATAATAATAACATGGTGATGATGATGGTGATGAATGACAATAATGAAAAAGACGACAATAATAATAATCATGACGACGACAATTCTGGAAATGACAATGGCAACGATTATAATAATGATGATGATGACTACGACGATTATGACGACGACGATTATGATGATGAAAAACGATTATGATGATGACGACGACGATAATGATGACGATAACGACAACAATAATGATGATAACGACAACGGTAATGATGATGACGACGGTTGTGTGTAGGAATCGACGTGACTGCCAATCAGTTCGATGAGGAGCCGAGTGATAGGGAGACATTCCAGCTGGAGTTCGAACCGGACTCATCCGGATGTAGGATTCGATCGTGGGACAACAAGTACTGGATCATCGAACCATCAGCTGGAATCAAATCAACCGGAGCCGATCCGTAAGTATGCGCCCTCTCCATACTAGTCAGTATACACGAGTCTTACAGCGCTTTGTAGGAGTTTCTTAATGTGGCGCTATATAAATCGCCCGATACATGCATACGTACATGTAAGTCTTAAGACGCGTATATTAGATCTCTTATAGAAAGTCACGTTTCATCACCTTTATCAGGGTTGTTAAATGCGTTAAATAAGTGCTTTGTCTGCCTCCCTGCCTGTCTGCCTGCCTGTTTGCCTGTCAATATGTTTTATATATATATGGCTGGCATCAGGATTTTCAGGAACTATATATAAACATATTGACAGGCAAACAGGCAGGCAGACAGGCAGGCAGACAGGCAGGCAGGCAGGCAGACAGGCAGGCAGGCAGGCAGGCAAGCAGGCAGGCAGGCAGGCAGGCAGGCAATGAATTGTGTATAGATATAGATGGATAAATAGATGGACGGATGGATGGACGGATAGAAGGATGGATAGATAAATGGATGGATAGATGGAAGAATGGATGGATGAATGGATGGGTGACGGATGGATGAACGGATGGATGGGTGGAATTATGGATGGAAGTATGGATGGATGGATGGATGGATGGATGGATGGATGGATGGATGGATGGATGGATGGAGTATGGGTGAAAGTGTGGACGGCTTGATGAATATGTTCTTGACCACCTTTGTCTTCAGGTCTAATGTATATATAAAAATTCAATACAAAGTCCCACTCAAGTAGTCCATTTTCCAGTTATTCATCTCCCTATTTTCGCAGTTGCTCATTTCCCATATTTCCCAAGATGCCAACGAAATGAACCCAGCACCGTCTGCATTCCAGTCGCGTCACCTACTTCTCCCTCACCCCATCCTCTCCCCAACTGAAAAACACCCATTTATTTACTTACTTACTGGAAATCCATTAGCGCCACCTAGTCGGCTGAACTCGGTGCTCGCAGCCAGGGCCGTAAATCTGTTTCGACAAGTGGGGAGGGAAAATTGCCTTTTCAGAAGTGTGTATACTTCCCCCCCACACACACACGCACATACACACATACAGTCTGTGTGTCTGTCTTTCTTTCTGTCTGCCTGTCTGTCTCGCTCTCCAGTGGCCCGTAAAGTGTTTAAAAAGTTGTGTCAGCCAACCTCAACCAAGCACGTCAGACCTAATGCGGATAAAATTTTACATTATTCCGATAGGGCATAATATACGGTATAACAATATTTTTGTCATTTTTTTAGCACTGCTGATGGATCTTGATCCTCTGCCTACCTGCCTATCGATGTTGTTTATAGGCCAATGTATTTTGTTTTGACTGAGCGCCTGTGAATAAGCTACATATCTCTTGTACCATTGGCGCCGAAGATATCTCGAGATTGCGACTACGATTGCGATTACGAGTACAAAACTAATTTAGTTGTACTTACCAGCACACCTTCCAGCTGATGACTTGGAAAACGACAGATAGGCCTAACAGGCTAACAATGTTTAAATGATTTCAAGAGGGTCCCCTAGACATTGCAGCACTTTATTTATCAATTTCATTTATTTAAAATTATTTATAATCCTCTGTAGGTCCTACTCTCGAATACAGTGATGAGGTCTCGAGATGAACAGTTGATTTATTCTATGGTTCCCCTCCCACTCTGAAAGTTCACACTCTGAATATTATATGTATATATGTATATATATATATATATATATATATATATATATATATATATATATCACAGCTGTCTTCATAATTTGTGGTCCTGTCTCCGATGTCCGAGCACTGTCTGCCCTTGCCTGGCTTGTAGGATGATGCGTTGCGCTTGACCGCTTGTCACAACACAAGTTCTGCCAGCTTTGGATTAAGAAGAAAATCTATCTTTCAGCAGCCACATTCACACCTGTTATAGTTTTCAAGCCGACAGAGTACGCCTAAGGTTTCCTGCAGTATCAAGGTTTCCGCAATAAATCATCCTACAAGACTTGGGAGAAATCTTGGTGACCCAAATATTTATGGCACAGCTTAGGAAAAATTGTGGGGAGGGAATTCCTTCTCGTTCCCTCCCCAGGCTAAAAAGTGGGGAGGGAATTCCCTCCTTTCCCTCCCCAGGATTTACGGCCCTGCTCGCAGCTGCATGCTCACACGACGAGGCGCTTAACGCTCCAGCCAAGCGCGGTCTTCCCTGGCATATACATAGCATTAGTACATACCACTTCGTCACTCTACGCAGCGAATCATAAACTTGCGAGCCACAGATTTCTGTTCGCACTCACTAAAGCAAATACGTGGAACAGACGAACGATGAGAATGTTTACACGTTGTAATTTAGAGAGCTTTTGTTATGTAGGCCTTTATGCACGAGGATACGAGTTGTATGCAAGATTACGTGCGTCTTGTATTCACATAAGAATGAACATGTATATACATTTATGAATACACATGCGTATGAACACAGGCTATGTATACACATGTATGTAAACATGTATGTATGCATATGTATGTACAAAATGCCATATGGCTGGCGTCAGGATTCTCAGGAACTAATGCTGATGATGATGATATCATGATGATGATGATGATGCTGATGGTGCTGCTGCTGATGATGATATAAAAATATATGGGTATATTTTAGGGCTGGTACTGATTAAAATAATTTTAATCGATTAATCTCCCAAATTTAATCGCGATTAATCGATTAAATTCGATTAATTTGGTCCATATTACATAAAGCGTAAAAACTGTTTACACTGCAAAAATCCTTCAATCAATCGACATGCTAAGTTCAAATTGTCAAACTGAGAAATGTAGTTAGTAGTTATTACCTTTTATCTACAATAATCTTCAATAATTTCGCCATCTTCGACTTTTCATTCAGCATTTGCCTTAAATGCAAAATGATCGCTTAATTTTCCACTCAAATGTTTCACATTATTACTGTTCGTCATATTGTTTATTCCGGAAATAGGTCGGTTGACGTCTTAAAACAAATAAAAAAATTAATCGAAAATTAATCGAACAAGCTGAAGTTAATCGATTAAAATTGTTAACGATTAATCGATTAATTAATCGTTAAAATCCGCAGCCCTAGTATAGGCCTATTTATATTCAGGTGTATTTGTGTATATATATTTATTTATATGTATAGATAAACTTTGTTTATGTCTGCATTTGTATTATATAATTAGGCCTATACGTGTATAATTATCAAGATTTATGATCACATACATATTTGGGTTTTTATACATGTATGTTCATGTAATACTAAGTCTTCCATGTGTGTTTATACTATTATATATGTGTGATTGGATGGGTGGGTTTTGGTGATTGAGAGGGTTGGTGCATACGTCTATGTATGCATAGAAAGTTGTTTAGTCTTTAGGCCTATTCTTAGCACATAGATAAGATAACGTTGGCACCTTGCTTGATATCAATTTATAAATTCCTGTAATCAGCAACTAGGCAATGCGAGCTTTAACAGAATTCGTAGATCTCAGCGATTTGTTTACGAAACCCTGCGTAGTTCTCCTACAACTGGAGCGCCCCAGTTTCGCCTGAAGTGCAGAAGGTTCCGCACCTGTTTAGGCGCAGTTAGTCCTAGATTTTAGGCCTTTAGGCGACCGTAAATCAAAGGACTGGTGTGTAAAGGGAACGGCACCGAATTCCTGGCCGCCGTGTATTTACGTGTGGGTTTGTATTTTATGTTGTGTTTTCTCATTCGTCGCATTCTCAAATCATTGCTCACTGTTTCTGTATTACCTCTTATGAGTTTGTTTCGAACGAGGTGACGTAAGGTGTAAGTCGTTCGTCGGCAAAGGTGATTGACTGGCTGAACTAAAGAAAGAAGGAAAAGAAACAGAAAATGAGCTTATTATGACAAAACAAATAACTGAACGATCGAAGGAATGAACGAATAAATGATCGAATGAGTGAATGAAAGAATGACTGAACGAATAAACTAACTAACTAACGAACGAATGAATGAATGAGTGAGTGAGTGAGTGAATGAATGAATGCATTACCTCATCTATTTTGGAAAACTTCTATTGCGCCCGATTAGACCTACTACTTTCAGGAGCATCAACCGACATTCGCTTTTATGTGAAAACAACATGAAAATTCCAGCACCCTCTTACCTTCCCTGGACTACCTTTCCTTACCTTACCTCATATAAAGAAAGACAAGATGAGGCTCTTATCTTGCTTTCCTTATCTTGACTTTCTTTACCTACCCTACCCTACACTACCCTACCCTACCCTACCCTACCCTACCCTACCCTACCCTACCCTACCCTACCCTACCCTACCCTACCCTACCCTACCCTACCCTACCCTACCCTACCCTACCCTACCATGCCCTACCCTACCATACCCTACCCTACCATACCCTACCCTATTCTACCCTACCCTATTCTACCCTACCCTACCCTACCATACCCTACCATTCTCTACCCTACCTACCTCACCCTACCCAATCCTATCCAATTCTACCCTACCCATCCTACCTAATCCTACCCAATCCTACCCAATCCTACCCAATCCTACCCTACGTTACCTACCCAATCCTACCCAATTCAACCTTACCTTACTCTACCAAAGCCTACCCAATTCAACCTTACCTTACCCTACCCATTCCTACCCAATTCAACCTTACCTTACCCTACCCAATCCTACCCAATTCAACCTTACCTGACCCTACCCAACCCTACCCAATCCTACCCTACCCTATCCTACCCTACCCTACCCTACCTTACACTACGCTATCTGATTGCCACATTTTCTTCTAAATTACCTCACATGACAGTACGAGAAAATACCTGAGCTGACCTCACCGTCTTACGATTACTCTAGCTTACATAGATCTACCTTCCCTACCTTACATCTACCTTACATCTACCTTACATCTACCTTACATCTACCTTACATCTACCTTACATCTACCTTACCTTACCTTACCTGTGATTACATTGTCCATAACAATAAAACGGTTCCTGGCATTGTCTTTGTCGCTTAGTTCCGATGCTGGTCTCTTCACGGTTGAGTGGCACTCGAATGGCGTCATCAGCCTCGCTGCCAGCAACGGACGTTACGTCACGACTCGCTTGAACGGTTCGCTACACGCCGGAAGTGACCGAGTGGCAGAGAAGGAACTGTTCCGGGTGACCCTCATTAATCGTCCTCAGCTCGTCCTCAAGTGTGAGCATGGATTCGTCGGGTGCCACTCCTCGATCTGGTCGCGGTACGAATGCAACAGAGCGACCTACGAAGAAATACATGTCTATTGCGACCTAGAACAACCAGGCGTCTACTTCCTCAAAGGTATTGCATTGTATTGTATTGTATCTAGAAATTTATAAAGAGCCTCCGACAGTAATACCCAATCAGAGGCGCTGTATATTTTTGGACATAATTATTTCCTAAGGTATGGCATATAATCTGTTTCCCCAATGGCATGGTATATATAGCAATCTATTTCCTCAAAGTTATGGCACATTATCTATTTCCTCAAAGGTATGGTATATAATCTATTTACTCAAAGGTATGATATATAGCAATATATTTCCTAAAAGGTATGGTATATAATCTATTTCCTCAAAGGTATGGTATATAATCGAATACACGGGTGGAATAAAGCACTAAGTGCCATTATTTCTTTTATACGCTTTTCGCGTGTTTCCTGTAGATTGGTCTCTCATCTATGGAAGAAAGCACTAATGATCATTAATTCCAGTAAATAGTAACGTTTCATTCGCCGTATGGCAGCACCCTATCAGTCACACGTAAACAAAAATGGACGCTCGCGCAGAGCACGCTAATTCATTGTCTTCAGAAGTTAATATTACTTATTATTCGTCACAGTCTAGTGATGAAACGGAATACTATGATATTGATTCGGAATTTGAAAGGCAGAGTGAAAGTCGTGCTAAGGAAAAAGGCAAGATTCGGACAAAACACGAGGACTTATGGTCGGATAACACGAGGAAGCGAAGGAAGAATGCGGTTAGGATAATACTTGTAAAATATAGTTTCTATTCAAATAATAATGCAGTAGAAAATAGTATTTCTTCTGGGAAAAATGTCAGAATGCTTTATAACATCCTTATATTAATGATATTATTGAAAACTCAGGACTTGTGCTATTTCACACCAACCATAATAGGCAAGCATGCAGGCGGGTAGGCTAAGTAAACAATAAATCCCTTAACGGTTTCATGTTGTGAATACTAATTGACAAAATAACGAAATTCATGGTCAAATAGCATACTGCAACGTACTAACACATCATATTGGTTCTAATGATCAATGGAAAACATAATTTGGAAAAACAAATTTCATATCGATTTTACTCGATATGACTTTTTTGTACTTAGTGCTTTATTCCACCCGTGTATTCATAATTTATTATTTTAATTATTATTAGATTATCTATTTACTCAAAGGTGTGGTATATAATCTATTTCCTCAAAGGTATGGTATATAGCAATATATTTCCTAAAAGGTATGGTATATAATCTATTTTCTCAAAGGTATGGTATATAGCAATATATTTCCTAAAAGGTATGGTATATAATCTATTTCCTCAAAGGTATGGTATATAATCTATTTCCTCAAAGGTATTGCTGCTACTATTGCATTGAATTGTATTGTATTTAGAAATTTATAAAGAGCCTCTCACAGTAATACCCAATCAGAGGCGCGGTATATTTTGGGATATAATCATTTCCTAAGCTACGGCATATAATCTGTTTCCCCAATGGCATAGTATATATAACAATCTATTTCCTCAAAGATCTGGCATATTATCTATTTCCTCAAAGGTAGGGTATATAATCTATTTACTCAAAGGTGTGGTATATAATCTATTTCCTCAAAGGTATGGTATATAATCTATTTCCTCAAAGGTATGGTATATAATCTATTTACTCAAAGGTGTGGTATATAATCTATTTCCTCAAAGGTATGGTATATAGCAATATATTTCCTAAAAGGTATGGCATATAATCTATTTCCTCAAAGGTATGGTATATAATCTATTTCCTCAAAGGTATGGTATATAATCTATTTCCTCAAAGGTATGGCATATAATCTATTTCCTCAAAGGTATGGTATATAATCTATTTCCTCAAAGGTATGGTATATAATCTATTTCCTCAAAGGTATGGCATATAATCTATTTCCTCAAAGGTATGGAATATAATATCTTTCATCAAAAGTATGGTATTTAGCCATCTACTTTGTCCAAGATACCACATACATCTGTCTGTTATCGGCATACCAATCCTAACCGGTCCATTTCCTCAAGTGGTATGGCACATACATGCCCGTATTTAATCGAAAGTATGACATCTAGACGTCTATTTACTTACAGGTATGGTATATAGCTATCAATTTGCTCAAAGTTATGGTATACATTTAGCCGTGTGTTTCCTCAGGGTATGGTATATATCATGTATTTCCTCGAAAGTATGTTATATCTATCTATTTCCTTGAAGGTGTGGTATATAGTAATTTTTCCTCGAAGTATGGTTTATAGTATAAACACTCTTCTACTAAGGTCTATCATAGCTCATAACTAGGTCAAAATATCCATCATTCACGCGATTATTTATATAAAAGGTATGGTATAGGAGTCTGTAGAGGTTTGCAGATTGGAGATCTATCCAGGCGTTAATATACCTTAAAGGTATATGGTACGAGTATATATTATATATATTATATATATATATGTGTAAATATATTGTATATATTATATATACTATATATATATATGTATATATGTATAATATATATGTATAATATATATATATATATATATATATATATCGGTTTTAGTGTGGAGATGTATCCATCCCTGGGCGTCTAATATACCTCAAAGGTATTGTAGGAGTATATATAAATATATAAATAAATACATATAAACATATATATATATATATATAGGTTTTAGGCTGGATATCTATGATATATCAATCCCAGGAGTCTATTATACCTCAAAGGTATGGTATAGGAGCATATACATAAATATAAATATATATACACAAACATATATATATATGTATAGGTTTTAGGCTGGAGATCTTTCCATCCCCAGGCGCCTATTATACCTCAAAGGTATGCTAGACTATTATTCTCCGTCATCCGAATTATCATACCAGTCTCCCAATATGAGAAAGCATGTAGGCCTACCTTAATCAGAACCGTACCATTCTGCAGCCAGCGTAGTTAATTGCCTTGAACAAACAACCTTTGACATCTTTTCAACAAACATAAACATATACCTGTACTGGAAAAGTCTGGAATTCGCTGAATCATCATCCTTTAAAACTTTCCATCCACTGGCTGACTCTCGTGCACTTCTGAGTATCTCGTAATCATAAACTTCATATTTATATAGCGCCTCTTCAAGAATACTCAGAGTATTAAAGCAGCGATGTGCTGTCTCCTGGCTTGACCTCCCCTCCCTCGGATTCTGACCTGGCACTGGAACGGACAAATCCATCTGACTATATATATATAGCGGGCTTGATTTGATATAGCGCCGGTGAATAAAGCTGGTCTCTCTGACGCGGCTTTTGTGGGCGTTGATAAATTTTTTAGATTTACATGTACTTTTACGACATGAGCTCCTTGGCCTTTCTTTGTCTCTATTCCCTAAGCACCTGAAAACCATTTTGTTACATCCTTTTCCGTAGTTAGGTAGGGAGCACTTCTCATGATTCTCTCTTTAAAATGCGCTATAGAAATCTGATTACAGTTACAAGAAGCTACATTCGTAAAAATGCAGCTAACTATTTATGCAGCGCCATTTAAGAACCGTTAAAGGTCGGTCTTCAAAGAGTCAAAATAATCTTTTAGGATTTTTTAGAGGCAATGCTTTGCTTTCGAAGCGGCATTGGCGAACAGCAGAGGGAGGCAAATGGAAGGCGTGTGTGGCATTTGAAGGTCATTGCCTGATTGGTTCAGAAAGCAGAGGGAGGGCAATGGAATGGCGTGTGTGGTATTTGAAGGGTCAATAGCTCAGAGATCGTTGGCCGAAGGAATGGATGCGCAGACAAATTACTGCTGAAGCTGATAGACAGGGAAGAACGGAAACAAGAATTTACGACTGAGAAACGCAGACAACAGAAAACAGAGAGAGAGAGAGAGAGAGAGAGAGAGAGAGAGAGAGAGAGAGAGAGAGAGAGAGAGAGAGAGAGAGAGAAGAGACAGACAGACAGACAGACAGACAGAGCCAGCAAGACGGACTAGGCTAACCGTGTTTCCTTTAGAGTCCAAAAAGACGTACATGTACTTACGTCCTGACCTAGAATTTTGGTCGTAGCTAATTTCTAACGGCGATCACACCGGTCGTATACGACATAACAGATTACACAATCATAAACTTTATTATCAATATTTAAGACAGCATTTTCAAATTCCGACGAAAGCTTGTGCACGACAATAAACAATAAGTAGCCTACTAATGCATAAACAAACAGAAAAATGACAAAATAATATCATTAGCCTTAGTGCTTGGCGCGTGTACGTCCTACGATAAACAAATGGACTTATGCAACTCACCATTGGAATTTTGCTTACGCCTAGCCCGAAAAATTTGGACGTTTTGGACATTTGTTAGGGACGTAAAATTGCCATTTGGGCGTTAACGGAAACACTGGGTATAGAGACCAAAACACAAAGAGGGAGACAAAAAGAAAGTACGTATAAATTACAAGAAAGACAAGCATGCAGACTGACACAAGGCGATTAGCCTATCAGAGACAAGCAGACAGATAAGCAGAAAAACAGGCGTACACAAAAAACTACACAACTAAACAAGAATGCAGACAAAAACTGGCACTTGGTTAAGGCAGACAGATAGACAGACAGACGGATAGATAAGCAGACAGACAGATAGATAGAGAAACAGACAGACAGACAGACAGACAGATAGACAGACAGACAGACATATAGATAAGCAGACAGACAAATAGATAGAGAAACAGACAGACAGACCGATAGAGAAACAGACAGACAGACAGACAGACAGACAGACAGACATACATACATACAGACATACATACATACATACATACATACATACATACATACATACATACATACAGATAGATAGAGAAACAGACAGATAGAGAAACAGACAGACAGACAGTTGAAAGAGAGGAGCCAATCTACAGGATTATTTCCTGACCAGCCGCGGTTTTTGATTCTTTAGAAAAAAAATCAATAAAGCCTTTTGACTTTGACAAAAACATTGGAATTATGTTTCTCATAAGCCCTATTAATTTTCCCAAGGAAATTCGATTAAGTTAAAACAAAATGACATTTCAGTTACTAAACAACTAAAACACTGATTATATTAGATTGGATTAGATTGGAGTAGTAGGCACAAGAGGTTACAGTCGGATGATTTATGCCTGTGTCAGTCAGACTTATAAGCTCACTGCTATTTGCTGTGTTGTGATGCAGGGATTACTGTAGAGGCCTTGCTGTATTGTTACGCCGGGATTTTGACTGTATGGATTAGAGACCTATAGCCTGAGGTGGAGATATTCAGGCAATGCGAGATAGTCTGATAGAAACCAGAAAAAGGCCGAGATATCTCAGCGGAAACGGAAACTTGACGGTCGATGTTGTAGGGCCAGACAGATAAAAGACTGGAAATCTATGGTTGGTCAAGAGATAGTGCTCTTGAATGGAATACTCTCTCTTTTGCCTCTCTGTCTCGCTGTATTGGTCTGCCTCTGTCTCTGTCTGTCTGTCTGTGTCTCTTTCTGTCTTTCAATGTGTTTATCTGTTTTGTGGCCTTGAGACTGTGTTTGTCTTCCGGCTTTATCGACCTTTTTAGTTAGTAGATTTATCCCTGCCAGCATATCCTTATGAGCCCTTAAGGGTCCCCATGTGAATCATGAGTCCTATATGAGCTCAATGATGGCAGGATTGCTGGCCATTTGGTGTCTACCTTTATTTTATCTCGCTTTAGGGTACCTTGCTTTAGGTTACCTTACTTTAGGTTACCTTGCTTTAAGTTACCTTGCTTTAGGTTACCTTGATTTAGGTCACGCTACCTCAATTTACCGTCATTAACTTACCTTACATTGTCTGACTTTTTCAAGCGTGCTTCACTTGACTCCATGCATGAGTCTTACTTGACACCGTGACTGAGCAAAAAACAGAGTTCTGGAGACGTACATTACATTTCTGACTCACATTACATTTCTGTGTTACATTACGTTTCTGACTTAGCCTACATTACATTTACATGACTTACATTACATTTTGGACTTAGACCCCTCTATATTAAATTACATGACTTACATTACATTATATCGTATATGACTGACATTACATTACATGACCTATATTTACATTTTTTGACTTGAATTAAATTACATGACCTACATTACCTTTTTTGACTAACATTAAATTTGCATGACTTACATTGCATTTTGGACTACGTTAAATCACGTCTTACATTAAATTACATGACGTACGTTACATTACATTACATTACATTACATGACGTACATTACGTTTTTGACTTACATTAAATTTACATGACTTACATTACATGACTTACATTAAATTACACGACTTACATTACATTACATGACTTACATTACATTACACGACTTCTTTACGTTGTAGGACACAACGGGAAGTACTTGTCAGTGGACTCGGACGGTTACCTGAAGGCCGACCAGGTTGCGGATCCACTTCCGTTCCTACTGGAACTGCGAGGCCGAGCGAAGTTGGCCATTCGAACACCCAACGGACAATACGTTGTCGGAGAACAAAACGGAACAATGACAGCGAAACAAAACGATCCTCACAAGGCCATGCTGTGGGAATTCTAAGGTACGGTAAGGTAAGGGAGAGTACCGTACGGTCAGGTTAAGGTCAGGTAAGACACGGTATACGGCACGCTAATTAGTTAATTGTGTGCACGGTGACCAAATAGATAGAGCGCTCGGCTAGTAGGAGTTGGAGCCTCCTCCCCTGAACGGTTACTGGGTAGGGACCTTGAGTAAGTCCTTCACTCACAGTTGCTCAGCGCCATCGATGCTCTGTCGTATGGTCGTGTGTGCACTTCTGAACTTTGGAAGGAGGGCTGTATCAAGCAGGCCTACAGTTGTCTTGTATTATTGTGCTGTTATTAGGCGTGATGAAGTACGGAAAGTACGGTAAAGTACGGTAAAATAAGGCAAAGTACCGTTAAGCATGGTAACACAAAGTACGGTTAGGGACGGTAAATAAGGCTACCGGTAACTTAAGTACGGTTAGGTACAGCCCGAACGGTAAAACAAAGTACGCTTAGAAACGGCCTCGTACGGTTAAACAGAGTACAATTAGGTACGGCCTGATATGCAGTAGTGCGGTTACGTATAGTGAGGCAAAGTACAGTTAGGTACGGTATATGTTAAGTCATGGTACGATTAAGCACTGAAAGTTAAGCCAAAGTACTGTTGGGCACTGTTTCACCGTACCTAGCGTATCTGTAGTTAGCCTTACTAAGTACGATTGTTAACATTGTCCATAGTTGGACAGCAAACTCAGTTGTTCAAACTGATGTAGGCCTACAGGGAGTCAAACCTCGAACGCTTGAGTGGGTGTCCGACGCTTATAACCTTTACCTTGCCTGGCCGTACTTACATTACAACTTTGCACGAACAGCCGATGTTGTGTATATCGCTAAAGTTTGAATTTAACATTTTGATGTTTCGATTACTGTTTCTGCGTGTCGGTTTATGTATAATCTGTAAATAAAAGCGTAGACTTGTTTTGTTGAGTCGATTTTCGTCTGCAAATGTTGATAGTTTGGCAACGGGACGGAACATATACAGTAGGTTCTTTGAATTAACACCCCACAAAGCGACTCAGGCCACAGATATAATTATCAATTATACACATCCATGCCATCTTTAGCGGTCGACGGGAATCGGTTGGTTGGTTCCATGTGTGTGCGTGGGCCGCCACTGTTGACTCTTTGGAAGTTTATTGTGAATTGTTTTGCTAACTGATGTAATACTGTGAAGAAGAGTTAAGCATAGCCCGGACGTTGGTAGAGCTAGGACAGGCGCCCAGGGGGGTAGCACGACAATACATTCATTTGTAATGACATTTACCATCATAAAGGCTAGCGCAGAGAGCGCCTCTGAACAGATATCTTGAAGGGGCGCTATATAAATGTTCAATTGCATTACATTACATTACATTACATTACAAGAAACCGAACGGGAAATTAGGGCAGAAATTCTTTAGTGCAAGAGTCGTACACTTGTGGAATGGTTAGGATGATAGTATTTTCTATAAATATACCCTGTAAATAGTACTTTTAAGATTGCTACCTCCATTGTCCACTCCAAGATCGATGACTGTACTACAATTCCTTCTTGCTCAACCTCGAATCCATCCAAATTAAGCGTCTGAAATTTATCGAATATCGCCAGTCCGAGCTGTTACCAGAACACCCAGGCATCACGAATCACCATATCACTCCCATCCTCAAATCACTCCATTGGCTAAAAATCACGGAGCGGATACACTTCAAAGTACTACAAATCCTTACAAAATTCCCAGACTAAGTATATGTACGGCATCCAGGGCCGGTGTCACGAAATAGAGTATCCCCCATACATGAGTATCCCCCTTAGCGAAATGGAGTATTTGGTTTAGTTTGCATTTTTGGCGGTTTCTAAGTGTATTCAGTCGTACTGTTTGGATTTATTGTACACATAAAATATTTTAAGTTGCGTATCTTTAGTTTGTACGTCGACCTGAAATTAATTTACTTCGTTTTGGTGATTTTGACTGGATTTTCGTCTTGGCTTTCGTGACGCGTTTGACGATGGGGGATAGAATGGTTTATAGGCCTACTCCCGGATACTCTAAACCGGTTTATTCCATCCGGGTGGATAAATTCATACATCCCCCCGGATAGTCGTAGGACGGATACTCTATTTCGTGATACCGGCCCTGTCCCAAATGGCGCCCCACTTGACGCCCTCTGACTTCCCACTCCACCCCACTTGAAAAGGTGCAATGAAATGAATAACTATTTTAAACGTGTCCTTTGAGTAAGACTCTGTTTTATTAAGGCGCGTAATAAATACATATTGTATTGTATTGTATTGTATTATAGGCCTATACGTATGCTATGCTGTTACCTAGCTTTTCACAGCAGTGTACCTTCTAAAACCCAAATTACTGATTGATGACGTCATCTTGTGAAACAAACTTTAGGTTACTGATGGCAACGTTACTGATTGAAGACGTCATCTTTTGAAACAAACTTTAGGTTACTGATGGCAACGTTACTGATTGATGACGTCATCTTGTAAACAAAGGTTACTGATGGCAACGTTCATAGGTTTTCGCTGATAGAATGGTTTATCAGACGTACATTTATTTAAAATTTTCTTCTAAAATGTTTTAAAATTTCGATTTTAAATGTCTTTTCTACGTACATATTTTGCTGAAATGACAAGACTCATGTTCAGACATAAGAAGATCGATATTACAAGGTAGGCCCTTCTTAATTAAGATTTTCTTATCGAATTATTCGAAGAAAAAACGGATGATATTGCTAAATCTGAATGGTCAACTGTGGTTTATTTCAACGATAGCCTAATAACAGATCTTCTACCACCAAAATAATAATTAAGTGAATAAAGTGTATTGCGGAAATCTGTATTAACTATTCGCCCAAACAAATTGACCAATGCAAAGAAAATCAGTCGTAAGGGCTGTAATCGTTTGATAAAATCAATAGGCCTAGCTACACGCTAACTCAGATATACAGAGTTTTGCATATGGATAAATCTTCTGCGGCGGAAAATTCCGCCGCAGAAGTAACATTTTCGACACAATTCTGCGGCGGAAGCGCTTTGCGCACGCGCAACCTTTGGCGCATGCGCATTGTTCAAAATGCGGTACTTCCTATACATTGGCGTCGTGAGGGTCGGTTAGGGTCAGGTTTGGCCTCGTGAGTGTCGGTTAGGGTCAGGTTAAGCGCTGTGACGATCGGTTAGGGTCAGTGTTAGGGTTAGAGTTGTTTTTAGATAAAATGTCAAAAAAATTCCGCCGCAGAAGTAAATTTTCGCGGGTTGCGTGGCGGCATTTTCCGCCGTAGAAGCACCACGCTTTGCATATACATACATCGGCCTTTAAGGCCTTTAAAAGCATACGTAGATACATACACGCATAATGCATTTACTTGTAGACAATTCTCGGTGTTTTAGTTGTCAAAAAGGAGCTGGAGGTGGACGATTTTTATAGCTTACCAAAATACCCGAACACAGAGGTTATAATCTATGTTGTTAACATGTCGTGCAACTTTCGACTCATGGGACATTTTAGTTACCTCTGTACTAGTTATTTACAAAACAAACAAGAATGGTCTTTCTTGCAATTTTGGGCACAGGTCGTTTAAAAGTCTATAGAAGCCTTGCTCTCGATGGCATCCACCCGGCCCGATCAAAAAACCAGCTGGTCTACATGTATAGAACTTGCGGCAAAAGACCCGACGGGCTCACGCTTATCCTATGGCGCAAAGGTCGTAGTTTATTCTTGGATGCCACCGTAACTGACACTGTCGCGGCTTTATAGCCTACTTGGCTGCTACATCTCATTCGACCGGTAAGGCCGCGGAACTGGCGGCATCCAGGACATATCCAGATACAATCCACTCCGTTTGCAGTATCAGTTTGTTCCGCTCTCCCTCGAAACTCTGGGCCCAATTAAGAACGTTATTATTGTAATATAACAAACGAATATATTATATTCGTTTGTTGAAGGAAAAAAACTAGTAGACTAGCAGGTACAATTGCAAATGTGGCGTTATTGGTGTTGGTTAGCGCTTTTGTATAGTAGGCTAATCTAGGGATAAAGTTTCTTTTGTCCCTGGGTGGACGCTGGAAGCTATAACGTCGGGGCGAACACTACGAGCCTCTGGTGGAAACAAACCTCGTAGGACTTGAAATCTGTTCAAAAAGACAACTCTGAAGACAGTGAAGAGGCCTTCGTCAGCTTTACCAGCCACTTCGATGGCAGTTTGTGAAATCGTGGGCAAGAAGCCCATCCTTTGGATTGTGCGTAGGAGCCTCTCGATGCGCGATCGGTATTCCTCCGTCAAATACCCCCACCCATCTGGGGCGGCATACATAGGAAACACGTTGCACTGGCTGCCGGTTGAGGACAGGATCACATTCAAGATCATCCTCATCGATGATCGGTGCTGCCCCAGAGTACATCAGGAAGCTCTGCATTCCCATCTCCAGCCCGCCAGGTCGTATATCCTTACGCTCTGCTGCTCGTGGGGACTTGATGGTCCCACGCTCACGTACATCGATGTGGGCGCACCGTGCCTTCTCATGCATTGGATCCTCATATTGAGACACTCTTCCTTTAACAATTCGTAACCTAGCACCGCATGCAGCTCAGGAAACATTTGTCTTACCTTCTTAAGTCGCATATGTTTAGATCTGTTGGGTAGCTACGTTTTTAGCGCTTTCGTGAGTTTCTTGTAACTTGTAAGGCGCTATATAAATAGTCATATATAATTATATATACATACATACATACCATTCTGGCAACCCGTATGAGCCGTCTGATGTGTGATGAGGATGGTCCAACAAGTAGAAGACCCGCTCCTCTGCTTTGAACGTTTCTTGTTTCCCAACAGTCTGACGGACGATGGTCATTTCATATTGACCATCTCTTGAGGTACATGTATTCATTCATTCATTCATTCACTCGGGAATTTATATAGCGACCCTTCAAGGAAACTACTCAGAGGCGCTCCCGACGCCAACGCGCCCAAAAAGAACAGTTTTGAGTTTAGTAAGGAAAGTTTCAGGCAGACTCCCAGGGTGTAGACGCAGTTCTAGAGGAATACCATTCCAGATCATTGGACCTGCCACAGAAAAAGCTCGGTTCTGCATTGTTGCAGTACGAGCAAAAGGAACCATAAGAACTCCTTTTTCTGCGGAGCGTAGGAGGCGACGCCCTGGGACAACCTAAATCAAACAGCAGAGCTCAAGGAGGTAAGTTGGGGCGAGGCCCTGGAGACAGCGCAAAACCAAGGCAGCTACCCTGGACTCGATGCGCTGGCAGATAGGGAGCCAGTGGAGGACCTCCAGCATGTAGCTGGAGATGTGTCCATACTTTGGAATTTGCCCAATGAGTCGCGCTGAAGAGCGCAAGACTCGGTCCAAGCATGCTATGCGGCTAGATGGGAGGCCAAAGTAGAGCGATGAACAATAGTCAAGACGAGCTGTGATGAAGGAATACACTAGAGTAAGTTTGGCAGCAGACGTAAGCGAGCGGGTAACAGTACGATGCTGGCGCAACAGATAATAGCAATCCCGAGCAAGACGATGAAAATGTGGAGTAAAAGTGAGCTCTTGGTCCAGCTGGACGCCGAGGTCACGAACCGTGGTTGAAAAGACATAATGAGGGAATTCAGACGTAAGAGTAGTAAAGTCAAGTTTAGCAACCTGTTTCCGAGTGCCTAGCCAGATGAATTTAGTCTTGGACGGGTTCAAGCGCAGTCGATTAGACGACATCCACGCTTCTAGAGCATCCATAGTCTCGCTCATGACCCGAACTGTAGAGATTGCGTTGGATGGTAGGCAGTGAGTGTACGCTTGCACGTCGTCAGCATATAGCTGACCTAAACCGCATGCGCCTTCAAAAGTTGAGCAACACCTGATGTGTAGATAATATATAGGATGGGCCCAAGGACCGAGTCCTGGGGCAGACCACATTGCGCAGGGACCCATATGGACCTAGTGGAGCCATGGACCACACAGAGGGAACGTTCATGGAGAAAACAGGCTACCCATTCATAAAAATTACCAGTTAGACCAAAAGATACATTCAACCGCTCTAACAAAATATCATGGTCTACAGTGTCGAATGCAGCGCTGACGTCGAAAAGGGCGAGTAGGGTAAGCTGGGCTCTGTCAATCGCTCCGTATACGATGTCTGAAAGGAGTTGGAGCAGAAGCGTTTCAGTTGAGTGGTGTTTTCTGAAACCAGATTGACTTTGCGGCAGCAGATTATTCCCTTCTAGGTAGGCGACGAGCTGCATAGCAACGACCTTTTCGATGATTTTTGAGAAGAAGGTAACGTTTGCTATTGGCCTGTAGTTCGTGGGGTCAGTTGGATCCAAACCGCCACCCTTCAGGGCAGGGATCAAGATTGACCTCTTCTGCGACGATGGCAGGGTACCTTCCTGTAGAGATCGATTACAGAGGGTTGTAAGAAGAGGAAGCAGAGTATCAACAAATTCCTGGAGCAAAAAGGTTGGGATAGGATCCAGTTCACAAGACTTTGGCGGCGAGGAAAGAATAACAAGACGTAGTTCTGCACTGGAAACTGGATGTATTGTAGATAGACGGCAGTCAGAAGGAGGATGAATGGGCGGCGGGGAGCCAGCGGTTGCCTGACGAATGTATACTGGTATAGTACTCATAGGCTGTGAGGGTACATTTTTGTCGCTTTCCAGATCTCGACTCCCTTGTTATTGAGCCAACTCTGCGCCACAGATCTACAGTTCCTCTTTGTGGGTCAATATATCTCAGATGTGCCCTGATTACTCGCTCTATTAGGAGGCCCACCCGTCTGGCATTCGCTGAGGGTTCTTCAACTCTGCCAGAACACATTGGGCGATTTTGCTTTCTGAGCAGGTACTTTGCGGTGGGAGCAAGGAAGTATGGGCCTGCTGATGTCATTGTAATTGATCGAACGGGGTAGACCCGGTCGAGCAGACTCCAAACCTCATGATAAAAGTCACCCCACGCCGTCAGTGAGTCCTCACTACGAAGAGCGGAACTCAGGTCAACAGCTGGAAAGGCGTGGAGGAGCGCTGCGTTCTGCTGCGATGTCCTTCTTCGGAAGCCTACTTGAACTGGTTTCCTGTTTAGACAATCTACTTTTCCACATCCGGTGGCGAAAATAGCCTTGTGCTCAGTCTTGATGGCGGACGCAGTGGCCATCGCTTGCGAGAAGCACAACCGCTCAGAAACAAATAGTCGATCCAGTACTTCACCTCTTGTGGGTTGATTGATCAAGAGGATCAGCCCAGTTCTTTCTGCGATCTCTCGTTCGACAAAGTCTTTCGTTTTAAGTCCCCACCAAGAACTATGAGCGCGGTCGAGTCCATCTGCTTCAAGACCCCCCATGTATGTTCCAAACGATCAAGAAGAACCCCAGTATCACACATAGGCCTGGGTGGATAGTACATGGCCCCCAAGAACATTGTTCACCTTGCCAGCTGCACTTTAATCCAGAGTAACTCCAAGGATCTGATGTCCTTTTCCATCTCAGTTTCCCGAGTTTCCTCAGCCAGCAGATTGTCCCTGGCGTGAACTGCGACACCCCAGGACGTCGCCACACTCGATATCCCCTGAAAAGGCGGTATCTCACCAGGTGAGTTGAGGCGACGGAATGACGCTGCTTAAAATGGGTCACTGTTATAATCGCTGTTAGTACCGGCTCCACATCCAATCATAGCAGCATGGAGCTGATCAAGTGCAAACTGCTTTGCATGGGAACATGCATTCACGATTTAGAGGCTATACTTGGACTATCTCAGTCAGAGGTCTGACGCCTCCGATTGCTGGGCCGCTCGAGAGGAACAGGGCTCAAGATGTACCTATAGGCACGAACACGTTGGCCTCGATTTTATCACGAAGCTTAGACGCCTTCGTATACCCAGGTATCTGGAAATTCTAGAGAAATAATATTGTACGGTATGTCATCTTTTCCAGCGCCGCTCAGTTATAACCCAACGATTAATACAGTCGCCTTTCGAAGAGTCTTTGCCAATCCAGAGAGTAGCAATTTTATTGAGCCATTTAAGTCCAGAGGGATCATTTGTGTACATCAGGAAAAAAGAATTTCAATGTTCACATATCTTAATAGACGTATGGAAATAATCAGAACACGTAATACAGAACTCCTACACATTATTTGGTAACCAAGTTTCCCTGGCTTTGCTAAAAGCACCATAGCTGACAGCTTTAATCCTAGAAATAAAAAAATTTCTACGTTCCATGTAGAGGGGGACATTAATGTCATGAACGAGCTGGGGAAGGGATCAACTCCGTCCCCAACATCTTTTCAGTTGCTCAACTGAGGGAATTAGAAGAAGAACTAGGGGTAGAACCCCAAACTCCAGCAACTAAAAAAATGACAATTTTCATTCATTTGTTCCAGAGATTACAATCTAGAAGAAAAGTCGGGTTGAAGTAGGATGCTTTCCGAAAATAACGAAAACCCCGACAATCGTCTTCAGTGCGTTCAACAAGAAAGAAAATCCAGCTTCAAAGTAAAGATTAAGGTGAAGATACGAGGTATTTAAATTTGATAAAGAGAAAACTTCAACAGACAGGACTGAACTTTATCATAGACAGGAGTCACAGGACTGAACATCAGCTTGCAAATTTAAATTGAACTTTGTCATTTGTTAATAATGGTAATTTGAAGTTGAAAGGGTTTTTAAAAAATCAAAAAGCAGAATAAATTCAGATCGAAAGTCAACTTTAGTATAGCCAAAATGAAAGCAGCAACGTCAAAGTCAAGATGTGGAGTGAAGATGCGATCGAGGTATGCAAATTCAGATTCTTCTACTTTGTAGTACAGTACCTTTTTTGCGAGAACACTTCTCAAGACAAGATTGAACTTTACCATAGACAGGACTGAACATTTGCTTGCACTTTTTAAATGAACTTTTTCATTGATTTGTTATGGTAATTTGAAATTGAAAGGGGGGTTTCAGGAAATCAAAATATGGATAAAGACGAACGCTGTGGATGGTCGGACTTCGATCGGAATACCTCATCTCTCGGAACAATGCCATTCCGTCGCTGAATGAAAACCATTAGAAACCTGTTTGGCCGAGGAAAGGAGAAAAAGATCTGGGCAAGGAAGTCGCCAAACGCCATTTGGAAGTATACTGCGCGACAACATCCTGCAGGTATTACGAAGCCATTCATTCGTTGTCTGGCGCGTCTTTGAGGCGCATAGCGTATTTCCGGTCTTATCTACGAAGAGCCATGCTCAAAGTCTTCTCGGAGAACGCCATCCACGACGCCGTCCCGTACACCGAGCACGCCAAGGAAGCCATAGACGTGGTCTACGCGCTGAAGCGTAATCGTTTCGGCGGTTCGGTCGTTGCTGGTCGGTCGGTCGTCCTCTTTAACGACGACGAATAGGAGAACTCTTTAACAGACACGACTGAACTTTATCAAACATTGGACGGAACATTAGCTTGCATTATTATTTAAGCTGGACTTTTTCATTGGTTCGGAACTTATGATACTTTAATGTTGAAATGGGGTGGGCTTCAGCAAATCTAAATACGAAGAAATCCGGATCGAAAATCAACTATGGCCAACATGGAAGCAACGCCAACTTAAAAGCCAAGATGTATAGTGAAGATAAGATCGAGGTATGTAAATTCATGTTCTTCTTTGTAGTACCTTTATACGAGAACGCTTCAAAAGACAGGATTGAACTTTACCATAGACAGGACTGAACATTAGCTTGTACATTTAAAAACAACTTTTTAATTGGTTTCTTATGGTAATTTGAAGTTGAACGGGGAGGGTTCAGAATATCAAAATATGGATAAGGATGGACGATCTGGATGGTCGGACTTCGATCGGAATACTTCATCTCTCGGAACAACGCAATTCCGTCGCTGAATGAAATCCGTAAGAAACCTGTCTGGCCGAGGAAAGGAGGCAAAGAACTGAACAAGGCAGGCACCAAACGCCATCTGGAGGTACTGCGCGACAACATCCAGGGCATCACGAAGCCCGCCACTCGTCGTAAGGCGCTTAATATCGTGGAGGCGCAAAGCGTATTTCTGGTGTCGTCTACGAAGAGACTCGCGGCGTACTCAAAGTCTTCTTGGAGTACGTCATCCGCGACGCCGTCACCTACACAGGGGGTTTCCTTGGTAGCTAGGGCCCTCGAGGGAAACATAGTTGTGAGGTATGGGGCTCCGCGTCCTATACTGGCCGATCAGGGTACAGGATTTCGGGGAGGCCTGTTTCGGGAGTTTTATGGGATCCATTGGCGAAGAGTGTTTAGCTGCTATCCCAGGGAGAAGGGCTTAAATGGGCGCCTACCCAAGACCGTGAACGCCATGTTTGGGGAAGTTATACGCAGCCATCAAAGGGTTTGGGTTGAAGTTCTTTCCCTTGTCCTGGCCGTCTCCCCATTCACGGTGATGGAGCGCTGCGGCCTCGTCACCTACAGGCTCCGCAATGCTGCGCACTCCAAGCCATTCGTCGCCTACGTCGATAAACTGAGGCCTTGCTTCGAAGAAGGCCTGCACGACGCCGGCGAGCACGCCGCTCATGACGACGCTTCGATAGACGATCTGCCTGAAGCCAGCCAGAACACTCGACGCCCGAAGAGGACGATTCGCCGTCCTGCCCGCTTTCAGTGAGCGAGCTGCCGTCAGTCTGAACGATGACTGAAACGCTGGAACTGTGACACTCTCGGCGCTTGTTTTCGATTGACAGAAAGACTTTGCCTTTTTCTGTACGATAACTCTGTCGCCCGCCCTTCCCGTACGTGAAAGACTTGGCCTCTCTTATGGACTGTCAGATGAATCTTGGCTTTGATTGCTTTGTTGCCGAGAAACGGCCTTGATTGTTTGCGTTTATTGTGTTTGGTCCTTGCTTATTTTTCATGTGCCGAGTTTTTGGGCCCGTTGGCCACCACTTGTTAATAGAAATTTAGGTTTGCGGACTTGATGGACCGCTCGTGTTAGCCAGACACTGGCAATAATTTTAGGCAGAGGACATTATCCTGAGAGACTTTGTTGGTCCCGTTGACCACTCTCGTGTTAGCCGGACTCGGCTGAACATTTTGGCTTTGTTGGCTCGTTGGCCTCGCGAAATTTTAGAGAGACATTTGTAGGGACTTGTGTTGGCCCGTTGGCCGCGTTATTGCATTGGGACATTGTGCGCTGGGGTCCTTGGGGAGCTTGAGGTATGGGGGCATACCCATTGTAGCGGAGGGAGGGTGTGGCGACCCAGGGTGGCCCCTGGATCGCCTTAGCGCTTGGTCTCTCTAGCGCTTGGTCTCCCTAGCGCTTGGTCTCTCTAGCCCTTGGTCTCCCTAGCCTTGGCCTCTTTTAGGCTCCGCCCCCTTAGCCCTTGGTCTCCCTAGCCTTGGCCTCTTTTAGGCTCCGCCCCCTCTTGGTCTCCTTAGCGCTTGGTCTCTCTAGCCCTTGGTCTCCCTAGCCTTGGCCTCTTTTAGGCTCCGCCCCCTTAGCGCTTGGTCTCCTTAGCCTTGGTCTCTTTTAGGCTCCGCCTCTCTAGCGCTTGGTCTCTCTAGGGCTTCGCTGATTGGCTGGGCTATCTATAAATAGAGACGCTCCTGTGTAGTTAAGTTTGTGTTGGAGTAGTATTTGATTGTGTCTGTTGTGTTCGAGTGTGAGTGACTTTGATGACGTGATACGTCTGTGACGTGAATAAAGATCGTTAATTCAACTTCCTGTGTTGGGTTCTTCGGTGTTGGACATTGATTGCGACGGCTCTTCGGCTGGCAGACGCGAAGCCCACCGATAGACGACGGTGGCCGTACTTGTGCTCCCATCCTGAGCAACACGCGCCTTTCACTCGCCTCCTGAGAGAAGAAAGACGGGCAGAACCCAGTTTCTTTACAGGACAAAACGTAGGATTGGCCTACGATGTTTCGCAGATTGATTAGGATGTGGAAGACGAGCAGCATATCAACAAGAACAAAAATAAAACTGTACAGATCAATTGTCAGTCTAGTACTAATGTATGGATCTGAGTGTTATGTGTGGGTAATGTATTTGAATGCACACATCAGTGGCGTCGCCAGAGCTTCAAGGTTGGGGGGCAAGGCATAGGAGGACAGAGAAATGAGCGTCCGAAGGACGATCGGTGAGGCGCGGAGCGCCGAGCAGGGGGAGGGGTTTGGGGAGGGGGATGTGCCCCCTCCCCACTTTAAATTTTTTTGAATTTTCATACTGTAATGGTGATTTTAAGCTGTCATAGGAAAAAAATTGTTCTATTATTTCAGCGCTGATAGGAGCCAACTGTGACTCGTAGCTAAATGTTAAATGTTCGCGTTTTCGTATAGTGACCGTATACGGCCGTCGACCCTGCTCATTTTTCAATGAATTGATTGGCTTACATCCTTCATCACTGCATGCTCGCGTTCGAATGTACGCCACACCATTTAAGGTCCCCGTGCAAGGACCGTGCTAGCCCGAGGTTTAAGATGTAGGCCTAGTTTGAACCGTATTTGAGTTTGACTACAGATAATATTAGCAAACCCGACATTTATTGAAATTAATATAAAAACTAGAAAACACATTCAATATCCAAGAACGCCACAAGCCTTAGGGTAAACAGATTGCTGACCAGACACAATTAGCAGACATAGTTTACAAATGGTATACAAACCAAGCAAGAAGGATTCAACTACCGAATCGGGAAGCCAAGCAGTGTTGATGCAGTTTTACTGGTGAACAATCGACAATAGAAACAGAACGCCGACTGCTTTAAACGACTGTACTCGGGGTTAAAGTGGGTGGGAATGCGCGGGAACGGCCTCCCACTGCTCTCGAGAATTGGCGGGCGAAGGAGTATTAATTCATAGATATTTTTGTTCCCTTGTCTTAAAACCAAGATAGTGTGAATCAGTTTGCTATGTTTTGTCTCTGTATATGTATCTATTTCACAACAAGTATTTATACCCACACACACGTCACACACATATACATACACAATATACACACACACAAACACATGTACACACTGATGCCTGCTTTTGCGTGCACCCGTTGAGCGAGAATTGGCGGGCGAAGATGTCGCTCAGAGGCAGGCATACTAATAATTTCCACATGTTGTCCTGGACATCCTGTTGGAATGCGGCTGTGTGACTGGTGTAAATAGCTCACCCCATCATGACTCATCACTGCGAATAGGAGAGATAAACAACATTGGACTTAAATTCCCCTATTCTTCTGTATATTTAGTGTAAAGCACAACCCGTCACCTGTTTAGTGATTAGTCTTTGAAAAGAAAACAAACTTTGGAAGAGGAGAAGAGGACCTTCAATGTAAATGTCAAACCACACACCACATAGGGTACCCCCCCCTAAAAAAACTCACCGGATTTGCACGGATCCCAGCCTGACCAGCAAATGGGGCAGGGTTGGGGCAGCTGCCCCCTTGCCCCCCCCCCGTGGCGACGCTAATGGTTAAATATACTGTGGTTAAATCACAGAAGCACTCTCCTTCATGTATGCTAGTTTTGCATCTGTCTGTGCTTAATTTTTGTTCTTGTGTTTTCTACCTTCGTGGTGCATAAACGTATCTATTTGTCACTCCAGTACTGATGTATGGATGCGAGTACTGTGTTGGTGCCTACGGAAGGAGGACGAAAGGAGGATTCTAGTGGTGGAAATGAACTGGCTAAGAAGGTTTTCACCTCTGCGTCCACTGCAGATGGACAGTTTACTACATGTCGCTCTATAACTTTAAGTTCTATTCCAAAATGTTCCTGGTTTATAGAAAAAATTATATGACCTGGTGTCGCATTGTTTGATGTGTCCTTCAAAGAATTTCGATCGCACGTTTCATAACCAACATCTGAAAAATTTATAATTTTCGTTACCCCGGTGAAATGGAAAGTATTAACGCACTTACTTACTGCAGCTTCATTTTAAGAGACACTTCCGGAGTTCCAGAGTGGATAAATTGAAAATTTTGATTTTAGGAGAAAAAGTTGGCCTTGTGAAAATTATCGACACACGTTGTTTCGTTGCAATTATGAGCACTTCGGATAAGGTATGTTAGTTTAGCTTAGAGAAAATGTATCAGTTGCACTTACGAGGCCAGCGGCGGAGAAATTAGCTTGAAGGAATTTATTGAAATAAAGGCCTAAACACACGTAGCTGTCGAAACGGGGTCAGCCCGAATCCCCGAAACCCGAATCCCCGAAAACGCTGAAAACAGACAAAAGCCCGAATTCCCGAAAACAGTTTTCTAGAAAGCGGCCGAGCTATTCAAAGTTAAATTGTAAACATGACAAAGACCTAGCGTGGCTTTGATGTAATCGATATACTGCCTATTCAAATGTGTATTTGTTAATGATGTTCATTCGGGTCGGACTTAGAAAATAAATTTCGGGGATCCGGCCGAAATTGCTTTCGGGGATTCGGGTTTCGGGGATACGGCCCGCACCCGTCGAAACAAATTCTAAAGGCATACTCACTCAGGCGTTTACCTCGTTATATATATATCGTATTGAAAATTCCTTTATGTGTAAATGGCAGAGTACTTATGATAGCGCCCGATAGCGCATTGGATAACACACTGGCATAGAGAGCGAGAGGTACCGAGTTCGCGACCCGTAGGGCAGACATGCTTTGTAGCCTTGTAGGCTGCTATTAGCGCCGTGTATTGCAGGCTGTCTATTCTGTTAGTAGTTGTCTTCTGTCATTTAATTGTGTCCTTGTGAATTGTTTAATTGTTATAACCTGTAAATGTACAGCACAGCGCGTTTGTCAGGCGCTTGATTAAAGAAAGGATATTATTATTATTATTATGAGAAATAGAATCGATGTTTATAAACTTAGGCTTCGTTTTGGACTCATGGTACATCAGATGAGGTCACTTCTGGTGTCATAAAACTGATCTTTTCAAGTTCTTCCATTATAATTGTTCAACAGTTATAGATGTATGAGAATACTACGTATCCGCTATAGGCTGACGTCGCCAGCATGTTAGTTATTTACTTATGCATGTAAAAAGGTAATGAAAAATGTGTGAAACGACACTGTGATATGAATCTACTGTTTCTTCTGTGTTCATCTATAAATGTGGAGTGTTAAAACAAAGTATCTGATTTTTATGTTAACGTTTTCTTTGATTGGTTTTGAGAAGGTAAAGTACTGGCATCAGTTCTAACATCTTGCTGTTGGCTGTTCTACCTGTCGTTATGCAGGTGGGAGAACTGTTTAAAGTGGCTGGATCGGCATTTATCCAGCTGGGTGACTTGACCACTGAGCTTCATGTTTCGAATGAACAAACTGCTACAAGGTAAGCCTACCAGGTAACAGGACGTAAATGTCAGTTGGTATTAAGTTATTGATCTACAAGAAACGGTGTCTAGAGAGTTTAATCTATTTTCATCTTTTATACCAAAAGGAGCAAATAAAAGTTGCAGATCTATTACAGAAATAACCAAGCTGAACAATTCACTGTGGAATAGCATTGGATTATGTAGCAAACAGAGTGAATAGTGACTGATTCATCATACAGCAGAAGTGCCTGCTGAGATCTACATATATGTGTTTGACTCATTCAGTGCATTTCTTTTACATTTGAATGTTTTGAGCATTGTATTAGTGTTAATTGTGACAAGGAGATTAATATTTGCTTTGTTGCATTTTAGTGGGAAGTGGACAGACATAGAGATTGATATGCTGATGAATGCAGTCAGAAGATTCTCGGAAGACCTCAATCGCATAAGTGAAATCATAAAAAATAGAACAATGTATGTAGCACTTATTATGTGAACTGTATCTTCTACTTCTTGTTAACAGGCAGAGACATCACTGTTTTGTAGTCCTGCACTTGTCTTCCCATGTCGAATGGATCAGCTAAGGGGATGATTTTTCTTCCTTGAATTTCAAGGATCTTCTAAGTAGTAAATTCATGTTCTAAGGCAGTGCTTCCCAAAATGGTGGTCCGCAGACCGGTGCCGGTCTGCGAGCCCTCGGTTGCTGGCAGTGTTTCCGTTAACGCCCAAACGGCCGTTTTTACATCCGTTAAAAATGTCCAAAACGTCCAAATTTCTCGGGCTAGGCGTAAAATTCCAAAGAGCTACGTTCAAAATTCTAGGTCAGGGCGCAAGTGTACGTCCTCTTTTTGGACTCTAACGGAATCACTGGTTGCCGGTCCGCAAATTGAGTCAAGAAACTGGTCAATTGTCTCGGAATCAAGAAATGGCTATTCTATTTTTAAAAGTCATAACAATAACACTTATTGGGCTAACAGTTAAAGTACAGTGGAGTCATAGAATTGGCTAAACATGCATTTAAATAAAAATTCCTGCTGCTCTGTGACACGGAAAAGTTAATTCTGCCGGTCTGTGACACTGAAAAGTTTGGGAAGCACTGTTCTGAGGGGAAGATATTTCATGTGTGATTTGTAATTAATATGTAGTAATTGACGATTACATTACTTTCCACAGTCATGTAAGATAATCGTCACTCATTTACTATACTACTTGCCTGTATTAAGAGTAGACCTCAAAGTTATGGTCTTTAGGATTGAAGGATCTTCGGTTGAAGTGCAAATGTGATAACATTGACCCATTATCTGGACAACCCATCCTCCCAGGATGTATTGCTCTGCAGTGAATTGCTGTTTCCACATAATGCACTGAGATTTAACCCAAATGTAAAGGGTCGATGCATCATCTGCTATATAAAGACATATTCTGAATAAATCACTTAAAATTAAATTAAACGATATCCAGAAAGGACAAGGTGACATACAAATGAACAGTTGAACACATATATAAATATATGACTAACTAATGTAACAAGCTGCGTTCTGTCAGCCTGGTGTTCGGAATAAACGAAAATTGATTGATTGATTGATTGATCATCAATCTGGCACTGTATAATTTGAGACAAGTATAAAACACTGTTCACATGGATAATTGTGGCATGCTGTACAAAAATGAGTAATACAAGATTTTAGGAAGAAAGTTTCTTGCTACGTGTATCTAAAGTAATTAGTCAGACATTGAATGCAAACTCTAATTTCATTCCTAAGAAGATTGTGCTTTACCTCGTTCTTTGTCTGTCGTATTATTTTTAGTTCACAGATTGAAAACCAGATGAGAAAGAAAGCGTACCAGGATATGGGTATGTCACCTCCACACTTCTCATCTGCACTGTCATCAAATGAAGCTAGGCTTCTTCAGAGTTCACAGATGGAAACACAAATGAAAAAGAAAACATACCAGGATTTGGGTCTTTCTCCTTCGTCTTTGCCTTCTCCACTGTCATCAACTGAAGCCAGGCTAAGCACCCTTCAGCAGCAGCCAATGTCATCATGCCTACTTACAACAGACAGTAGTCACAAGAGAGACAGTCACAACATGTCTGTTGGTTAGTAATTCGTTCTCAGTTATTACAATTGAATGCTTCTTCATCATTTTTATTTTGCTACATTTGTTTCAGATGAAGGGAAAAGGTCATGTCTGTAACTGTGTGGATGCATTTGACGGAGACAGAGAAATGTACATAAGATTGTAAAGTTGGTTAATACAATGATTTTAAATGTTAACTGTTACAGAATAGTGAAATTTACAAAATAGTGAAAACAGTGAGAATGACAATTTGGACAAAAGTACCTGTATATAGTGTTTCAATTGTGCCAACTGGATTTTTATGGGTTTAGAAAATATGTAATTGACTCCGTTTGGTTTTCTGTTTGTAGTGACGTTATCGGCACTTAATGCGACGGAGGCAGACATTGATATTGAGGGGTTCGTAGAACAGACGGTGCGTTCAGTTCCTAAGAAACTAAAGCTCGATCTAGATTCAGGTGAGGTCTGATTACGCATTCATTTGTGCCAAGAGTTCCGAAAGGTAGCTGCAGCTAATAAGTAGAGATGGAGGAGTGTCATGTGCAAGTTCATATCTAAACTTTATTTTTGTACCATTGTGCACATTGTATTTTGTTTTACCTGAATATCTGCTTCTTCATGCTGACTATGGTCGGAGTTCCATCAAGTGTTTGTATACCTTTCTAAGGTGTTAGTGTTGTTAGAGTGATTTGTATTTGATTGTGTTATATAGTGTTATGACATTTAATTTTAGATATCTTTGTATGTAATCATGTGTGACTATTTGTTTCCATTTTGTACTTCTTTAAGCTATGTATGTGTGTAAAGGTCAGTAAGGAAATACATACACCAGATCCTCCTTAGAACAAAAGGCATTTAAACATGGATTCTTATATGATGAGGTTGGGGACATAGATCTCAAAGTTACTTTAGCTGTAGACTGAGGCCTCATTATACTGCAAACTTGTCATAAAGGGCTACACAAATCCAAGTGAATTTCATTATATGGCAGTGCATTTTCAGTAATAGGTGCCTTGAAAATCAGTTAACCCTTTAACAACGAGCGTGTACTAAAATGTATGGGAAACCATAAGCGGCTCGTCGTTAAAGGGTTAAATCCTAGAGACAAGCATAGGACATGATTTCTGATTGTATGAGTAACTATCTTGTCCGCAATAACCATAGAACGCACAATTTCACATTACCCAAAAAAGACAATTACTCGAATTCTCTGTATAAAGCACTCTTAACTTAATAAAGAGAACCAATTTCTGAATGTACAAAGTTGTGGCATGACAACTTGTCCTTAGTAAGCGAATATTGTATTGTATTGAGCCTTGAGAGAACTCTTCTACAGATAAACAATTTCAATTCAGCACAAACTTCAGTTTATTTAGTGTAACAGTCTATTAACCTGTCTCACAGCAATTAGTCCGTTATCGTTCCTCTGTATTTCGTCTTTTAAAATTATACTCCATCGTAGTTTTAGGTGTTGAATTTTGATATATGTGTTGATTTTTAGATTGTGATCCAGGGGATCTGTGAGAATGTAATCAGGATGATTTAAGTGGATTTGACTGAACACATCTTTCATGCAGTGGATTTCCTGCGTCTTCACCATTGACTTTGACTGGATGACGAGTGCAGATGCACTGTGCCTTTCTGTCTAAATCAGCATTGTATTCTCATGGGATTGAGTTTTCATGTAGATAAAGGAATTGTCTTTGACTGTTGCTGTAGTCTGGCCCGAAACTGGATTCTTTGTATATATTCATGTATATATTTGTGTTGTTGGTGTTTGCTGATGAAGCTGGGCATCTCGTAGTTTAGGTAGTGCACACTCGTTGAATAGTTCTTCCAGATGCACTTTTAAATAGTATTATCCGTGATTTTGTTATTGGATCACTGCAGCGTTGAAGCACTTCTGCACAGTATTGAAGTAGTTTTACTATATTCAGTAATCCAGAGCTGGTATTCCATTGAATATGAGTGATTTTCAGGATAAAAGTAGACAGTGCAGTGCCTGATTTAGGTATTTATAGCGATATGGGCGGCTGCTTAGAGCGGTATTTTTCAAGGGGCGGCAAATTCCGGGAAAATGCATGATGGTCACTTCCCTCAAAAGAGGTTATTTATGTAATGTAACCAGACATTTATAAAGCGCAACTTAGTTTTTCAGAAGCGCTCAACAGTCACCACGTGGCCATCATACAGCTGAAAAAGTGCGTCTTTAAGAGTCCAGAGAAAACCACATTTTGCCACGTGCAGCACGCACAGACGGCGGAAGCGCATTCCAGATCCGTGGCGCCGCAGTCGAGAAGTCAAGACGAGCACGGGTGATGGTTCGAAACGAAGGTACAAACAAGTCATTTCGCGAGGCAGACCGGAGAGCCCGCCGACCAGTTTGGGTGCCAAGGGGCCGTCCATTTGGTACATACGCAAAATTCCGGGAAAATTTACCCACTTCCCTCCCCGTACGCAAGCGTACGTACGCTTGACACGCACCCCATCCGAATCCTATAGAACTCTCTATATTCTGACTGTATCCCGACTGATTAGGCAGGCGGCCAAACTGTCGGGACTCGGCGCACAGCTGCAAGACAGTTAATAGCAGTCAGAGGTAACGGGCATACAAGTGTGTGGTCCTTTCCCACAGCCTTACGTAGCCCTAGCTAGTAGGCCTAATTGCCTGATCGCTGAACTGTGACTCATTTGAAGGCAGGCCAATATAGACCGTATTATCGAGGTTTACCCCCTCCCCTCCTATGCGTACGCAATCAAATGCATTTGGGTTACCCCAGGGACGTAGCCAGACCTAAATTCAAGAGGAGGCAACTTCTCAGACTATTGACAAAATCCTGGTTATTGGTGTCATTGGTCAATAGAAGTTCCAGTAGCCTATATAAAAAAGCAAGAGGAGGCAACTGCACCCTTGATGCGTACGTACTAAATGGATGGCCCCCCAACTGGAAGGCACAGTTCAGCAATGTATTCTGGAGCAGTGCCAGTCATAGCCTTCCAAACCAGCGTAGCAATTTTGAATTGCACATGATCAGCAACTGGAAGCCAGTGCAACTCACCTCGCATGTTTCAGTAGAGGGGCGGCATTTTTGTCCTTGTCTATAGCACAAAATTGTCGCAGACTCGAAGGCCGCCTCTGTTGCAGTGGATAGGTATATGCATGAATACAAAGATAGGCCTATATACATGTAGGTAATTGAATTGACTTATGATTTAGTTTTTTCAAATGGACAACTTGGTCATATTGCTTAGCCTATACCTACAGTTGGGGTTTATTTTATTCTCACTAGTCACATAAATGCAATTTATACATGTAGCTTGTTACTTTCCCATCATTTTCGTAATAATTATCATAAACATAGAGTTATATACAGACGTCTGGCAAGTCTCAAATGTATTAGCCTCTAACTGCCTGATATCAGAAAGTCGAAACAAATCGCAGATAGCTTATGCATCCAGGCGTTTAAACTGCTGCCTTGGGTCTGAGCTGAACAAGGAATGATGATGGGGTCGGCCAAATGCTAGAAGCAGAGGGGTCAAACCCCTCTGACCCCCGGCAAATCGGACACTACAGGCCTACTTATCAGTAGATTTGTGCTAGGTTGACAGAAGAAGTAGTACTATGTGGAAGTAGTGTTGGTGGGAAGAGTAGTAGCTGTAGTATAGGCCTAGTAGTGGTGGTGGTAGTAGGCCCCCATTTGTAAGCAAAATTCATAAAAGAAACGCCATGATCGCCATCTGTAACGTCTGATCAGATATACATGTATAATCATCGAGATGACACGAAATGGTGACAGGTCACCACAAATCATTCCTTCTAGAAAATAAAAACAAACCGCATATTGTGCTTCGTGCAAAGAAAGAAAGACGCAATGCAGTGTAGGCAGCCGAAGCGAGACACGTCTACGTCTAGACATATAGCGAGGGAAAAAACAGAAATCAACCAAGGCTTTTCGTTTCAGCGGAAATGAAGAGACCTGCAGACGTCTGCTGCTTGCTCCATTTATTATAATCACTATTATCTATAGTCGTTAGACACCTAGCTGCTGCTTGCTGCATTCGTTATAATCACTATTAGGCCTATCAATAGTCGTAGGCCTATGTAGGCTACAGCAGTAGACTAGCTACGCAATGCAATTCTCCAGTCGTTCCTGTAAAATCCTTTTTTAGGTTTATAACAGCATTCACGTGGGATTAGGCCTATGCAACTGAATTCAACTATAAATCCCCAGACAACAGATTTTCTGCATGAGTGAATCAATTAATTAATTAATTAATTAATCGCATAATTAAAACAAGAAGCGAGACACACCTGAAAGGACACAGGCTAACGATTAAGATTGAGGAAGACAAACCATGTATCTGGGCGCCACTTAGCCTAATTGCATAGCCTAATAGTCTAGGCTTGGAATCTCAAAATGACACTGTTAGAAGCAAATCATGTAACAATTTGCTACCGGGTGTTTCTAGACTAATTTGACCCTGCTGAAAACGAAAATGGCGGATAGCAACCTGGATTTTTAGCGGTTGCATGGAAAAACAAGATGGCGGCCAAAATGACCCCGAAAATGTTAGATTAGACTCTGAGTTCATGTTTCCATCACACACATGACTTCACTTAATTATAGCCATTTGAAGATACTGGCCGCCATTTTGTCCGCCATTTTGGTTTCCTGGCAGTGCTACATACATGTATTTAGTTCCATCGCATTCCTTGACCCCGAAAATGTTAATTTAGACTTTAAAATCATGTTTCCATCACATATAATACTTCACTTAAAGCCATTTGAAGAAAATGGCCGCCATTTTGACCGCCATTTTGGTTTTCTGGCGGTGCTACATATGTGTCTTTAGTTCCATCGCATTCCTTGACCCCGAAAATGTTAATTTAGACTCTAAAATCATGTTTCCATCACATACAATACTTCACTTATTGCAGTTTGAAGCTATTGGCCACCATTTTGGCCGCCATCTTGTTTTCCCATGCAACCGCTAAAAATCCAGGTTGCTATCCGCCATTTTCGTTTTCAACAGGGTCAAATTAGTCTAGAAACACCCGGTAGCAAATTGTTACATGATTTGCTTCTAACAGTGATTTCTAGAGCTCTTTTGAAATTCCAAGCCTAGACTAGTATATAGGCTTGGAATCTCAAAATGACACTGTTAGAAGCAAATCATGTAACAATTTGCTACCGGGTGTTTCTAGACTAATTTGACCCTGCTGAAAACGAAAATGGCGGATAGCAACCTGGATTTTTAGCGGTTGCATGGAAAAACAAGATGGTGGCCAATAGCTTCAAACTGCTATAAGTGAAGTATTGTATGTGATGGAAACATGATTTTAGAGTCTAAATTAACATTTTCGGGGTCAAAGAATGCGATGGAACTAAAGACATATATGTAGCACCGCCAGAAAACCAAAATGGCGGTCAAAATGGCGGCCATTTTCTTCAAATGGCTTTAAGTGAAGTATTATATGTGATGGAAACATGATTTTAAAGTCTAAATTAACATTTCGGGGTCAAGGAATGCGATGGAACTAAATACATGCATGTAGCACTGCCAGGAAACCAAAATGGCGGACAAAATGGCAGTGCTACATATGTGTCTTTAGTTCCAGTGCATTTCTTGACCCAAAAATTTTCATTTAGACTCTAACATTATGTTTCCATTGCATACATGGCGTCACTTATAGCCATTTGAAGATATTGGTCGCCATCTTGGCCGCCATCTTGGTTTTTGTTTCTTGGCAGTGCTACATGTGTGTCTTTAGTTCCATCGCAGTCCTTGACCCCGAAAATGTTAGATTAGACTCTGAGTTCATGTTTCCATCACACACATGACTTCACTTAATTATAGCCATTTGAAGATACTGGCCGCCATTTTGTCCGCCATTTTGGTTTCCTGGCAGTGCTACATACATGTATTTAGTTCCATCGCATTCTTTGACCCCGAAAATGTTAATTTAGACTTTAAAATCATGTTTCCATCACATATAATACTTCACTTAAAGCCATTTGAAGAAAATGGCCGCCATTTTGACCGCCATTTTGGTTTTCTGGCGGTGCTACATATGTGTCTTTAGTTCCATCGCATTCCTTGACCCCGAAAATGTTAATTTAGACTCTAAAATCATGTTTCCATCACATACAATACTTCACTTATTGCAGTTTGAAGCTATTGGCCACCATTTTGGCCGCCATCTTGTTTTCCCATGCAACCGCTAAAAATCCAGGTTGCTATCCGCCATTTTCGTTTTCAACAGGGTCAAATTAGTCTAGAAACACCCTGTAGCAAATTGTTACATGATTTGCTTCTAACAGTGATTTCTAGAGCTCTTTTGAAATTCCAAGCCTAGACTATAACGGATAAGTGCATAATTCGCTTATGTGCATACAACATACAAGCTGGATGGTCCCGTTTTAATATAGGGTTGGCTATTTCAATGGAAGACAACTTCGCGTATGTGCATATCGCATATAGGCCTACATGTACACAGAACAATGCATAACGGACCTATAGTCGGCTTCTTCTTCTTCTTCTTCTTTGCTTCTCCTCCGTCAGGCCAAGGCCAACGATGAGTCCTCAACTTGTCGTCTCCAGAATTCTCTATCCTTGATTTGTTCCTTTGCTTCTGCAATGTTCATCTTCATTCTCTCCAGATCCTCTCGTATATTATCCATCCATAGTCGGCTATATGTGCACAATTGCACATAACCGAATTTCATTCCTTTATATGCATAGCCGACTATTATTTATTATTTAGTTAAGAACATTATTGAGTTGAACCTTTCTTTCTTTCTTTCAACTGACTAACCAGCCATAATTGATTAGGCTATTGTTAAAAAGGGTGACCCTAATTAAGCGAGGCTTGTGCGTACCCTTTTGGGTCTCCTCTGTTCTCTAGCCAATGCACCGATATGTATTAGTCAAGTTATAATTGTTGTTAATTGTTATATGCGTTGTGCTTCTGGAAATAAAAAGTTGTCAGTTGTCAGACTATACAGGCCCGTTCGGCATTGCTCTTTATAATATCAACACCGCTTAATTGCATAGGCAGCTTAGAACACGCTGGCTGTCGAAGGCTGTTCGCCCGTGGACAGCAAACGACTTCTGCTGTCCAGTGGTCTGCATGATTTAGCTGTTCTATTATCCGTTGGCCTATCAGCAAGTGACGCAACATTGTTACCGGTCGACATTCCGGAGTGGTTGCGACCGGAACGGCGTTCCGGTTCTTTTTTGTCAGGAACATTTCGTCTAATTATTTTCATCCAATATTTAGGCTAGCTAGAAATTTCACGATTAACATGACGCCTGAAGCCGGTTCTTTTTTGTTTAGGATGGGATCACTGGACTTAAACCGCGGCCTAGCCTATCATAAATATTCCGCCTAGAGTTTCTTTAACTGAATGATTCAGCTGCAGGCATCTCTGTTGTTAAACAATCGCAGTAATGAGGAATGAATAGGCGATAAAAACCGAGGTAATGGCAGGCCTAACTATAGTCTATAAGCTGTATAGACTATAATAATATTATAGCATACAGGCTGATGTTGAGATGGAGATTTTTGTCTGAGCTATTAACTAGCCAGAAGTAGTCAAGACTTGCAATAATTAATGCAAACTTTCGATAAGATCTTTTTTTTGTGTGTGTTATTACTTCAATCAAAAATATTAAATAGCTTCATAAGCTAAAATCTGTTTTTTTTTAAATTTTAATTTGTGAAAATAAATTTGCGGGAATGTGGGTGATGGGGTGGGGTGGGGAGGGGAGAAAACTTGCGAAGATGGGGCGGGGGATGGGGACAAAACATGCGGTGATAGGGTTTGGGAACTTGAGATGGGGAAGGCTTAGGTCTCCTTGTTGCAGGGCGGGGATGGGACGAGATCGTCTCCCCCGTCACTCTCTAGTTCTACTGCCTACGTTTTCGCATTAGGATAGGCACATAGGCCTACTGACGAACGCGTAGCTCTTTTACTCTTTGACCTTTGATCAGAACTTCCCAGCCATTTCCAAAACGTCTCATAGTCATGAAATATTGCTACGTATTGTTGTATGCAAATACATTCGTGTTTTGCGACAAAAGAAGTCGGCGACACACGACGAGTTGTTTTGTCGATACCCCCCCATCTCCCAAGTGCTTGAGCAAACACGAGCCTCAGGGTGTATGCTTGTATATACGCTGATATATTAAGGGCCAATGGTCTGTACCGATGAGACGACAAGCAAAGGGCTCGGACCCTTTCTTCCTCCGCTTCACTCACTCCTCAGGCGACTCCTCTGATCAGTCAGGCGTGACGAAAGGGTGACACGTTCAACAGCCAAAACGAAGCCGATTATGACGGCTGGTCATGCATACTCTGCTGGGGTTTAGAGTTTCACCCCGTTCTGATTTTCAATCACTCCTCTATTATTATTATCGGGGTATGTAGGCTATGTAAGTGTAGCTTATACACATACAGTCGGATTCAAGAGGAAAATATCGAGGCAATACTAATGCACATCGCATACATTATGGACCTACTTCAACAGTGGATATTTTACAGTGGACACAGACCCATATGTAACATATTGGATATATAATAATTAATTTTATTCTATAGTTCAGTTGATGTGTATGTATGTTACATATTACGCACACACATACACACATATATATATATAATATATATTAAACGCACTTTCGTCGTAGATCTTCGCTTTATTTATTCAAGGTTGCAGATACAATTAGACAGGCTTACGGTTTGAATGTGTACTACGTGAAAACAGGGAAAGACACGCTGGGCATGTCATTAACGCGGATGCCTATTCACCTGCAGCAGTGAGCCCGTGATACATGTCGCCTGCTGCATTGCACGCATTGTGCCCTATTATAGTGGCCACGGCTATGGGTAGCCAACGGTATAGGCCATTCTACCATATAGAAGCCATGGTACTATGTCGTATAGTGTGTTTGTGCTGCTGCAGAGTAGACTCGGGCTGTGCCTACATAAACGCTGCTGCAGGGAAGCTGCGATGAGTTGATGGAAAGGGAGACATATCGCCTACACACGCAGAGGCAAGGAGACATTAGTACAGCTGCAAGCACCTGCCACATCTGAACGTCGAAACAGGTGAGCTTTTCTGTATGCGTTACGTGCCTTAATGAAAGCATGGGATGCAACTGCATCTATTTAGCATGTGACCCACTGGATGATGCAGTGACTTAATGGGTTCGCCCTTTGGGAATCGATTGTCAAAGGACTAATCGACACGCAAACAGGCGAATGGAGGTAGCTTCAATTTCGTTATGGCGGTAAATACATCGGGACTATATATAAGGACTACACAGGCTACCTGGTAGTTTGAACGCACGTATACGGTTGGACGCACGCTGAGTGACCTATATCCAGGCGATTGTGGCACAGTTGTTGAACGACAATCGACGAAAGAAATGAGTCTGTTCGACAAACCATTGATTTATTCGGATAAGCACATATGTAGATTAATTCAATCCTATTCTCAAAGGTCGTACGCTAAACGCTTATATACCAATCTTAGCCTAAGCAGTTTCACGCCGCGTGGTCTGCAATGGTTCATGCCTTCTCAGTTTAACGTGTGCCTATACCTGGTATAGGTCTGTTATTCTCAGGTTGTGGTATTAAAGCGTGGCTGTCGATATGCAGGTAAGCAATCAAAATACTGAAGATCTTAGCCTACCTAGTTGTAGCGTTTATTGAATTACATGTAAGTAGGCTACCAGAGGACAGAGTCGAGTAAATAGGTCCTAGGCCTAGCTACTATGTATTAAGGGGTCTTGGCCTCTGACGCATTTGAACCCATGGGCTCGTGATAATTAGGATAAAATTGCCTCTCCTTTGTATTCAGTGAATAGGTCGTTGAGGTAATGGAATAGGCCTACTAATCATCGCATTGAAAACCCTTATTTATCGCTTCAAATGTTCGCATGCCTCGATTCAACACAATAGGCCTAGATCACTCGTGAGTGTAGGCCCTACCATCTTCCTTCATTTGTTTTGCCCGAACTCGGCATTGGATTAAAGTACCGGGTATTAAATCTAGTTCACAATGCATGTAGGCGTACAGTAGGCCTACAGCAAATCAAAACACAGGACAGTTATGGAATTGCTTGATGATAGGCCTAAATAGCCTAAAGTTATAACTTCTGTTTATTTTCCGAAAAGGCTAAACTAAAATTGACGATATTTCATCCCAGCCAGCGTTTCCATTGGCATTAGATGGGACCCATATCATTTGGGCTCTATGCGGGTACCTTGTAGGAATATGGTATATGGGTCCTTCGTGGGCGCCAAGTGGGCATGCTGGCAGTGATCATTACCGTTATTGGCAATCCGTGATTACTTTTAATTGCTACTCAAGTCGTTTAATGAGTGGTTAAAATGCTCGTCCAGAAGAGACGAATCTCGACATTTTCTTGCAAGTATGAGAGCCAAGCAAAGCCCAAGCATATATCTGGCGAATTTTTAAACATAACAGATTCTGTAGGCCTACTCCTCGCTATTCAGATATGACATAGAATGCGTGAAACACGATGCATATCGTCGATTAGTGTAACCAAAACACGTTTACTGGTGTGTATCTATCACTTTGTCAGTCTATTCAGAGCTCTTTACAATGAGACACATTAAATGATCCATCCGTCAAAACGTCACAGGCCGATCTCTCTTCAAAGTGACAGGTCTCCTCTTTAGATGGCAGATCTCGTGTAGGCCATAAATTATAGTTCATGTGGGGCGGATCCAAACCAGAGATGCCGGTTCTAATGTCTGGCTGAATCCGGCTGAATTTAACCACTTAGTCTATCTATTAGCTGGTATAAACGAGGATTATTATTATTATTATTATTATACTATGAATTGTAATCATACTGCGGTGTGTCAGTTTGAATTAATAAACGAAGATTATTATTATTAAGTTTATTATTATTATTATTATTATTATTATTTCATTATCATCATCATCATCATCATCATCATCATCATCATCATCATCATCATCATCATCATCATCATCATCATCATCATCTTCATCATCATCATCATCATCATCATCATCATCATCATCATTATTATAAACACTTGTAGAAAAGTATACTGAACTACTTTCAAACTACGTTTTTAAATACTTTTATTCAAGCTGTAAGATGGGAACTGATCAATTGCTGAAGCGTTGAAGACGGATAATTAACTAAAACACCGTTAGAACGCCATGCTAAGCCATAAGCCTATACTGTAGGCCTGTGCTATCACTCTATTAAATTGTTTATCAGACAACATTTCTATAGGCCCTATACCTAAGCATGCAATCAAACATGCAGCGTTACAAACTGCAGTGTAAACCTAACTGGAGACAGTTCATAAGTCCGCAAATGAAAACACCCTTACAGAAAAAGTTAGTAGGCTAATAGCTTGTTATTTTGTAGTCTTACTATATGGTAGCCTACAACTACTTTTGAAAAGGTTAACTACTTTTTACTACGTTGAAAGTAGTTCAGCTACTATTTGTCATTTCCGTAATTGTGCATGAGTTTGCTACTAGCCTCTATGGAGTGCATGAGAAAATCGCTTAATTTAACGACTTCTGGTCTAATTTTGACCAAGGCAGCATTTCACACGACAGAGAGGCCTATACGTACATGATGCGGTTGTAAATATTTCTTGTTAACTATTCTAGCCTATTCGACTTCCTGTTATTTATTACTATGTAAAGTATACTGTATAAAGTGCAACTCTGCGCATGTACTTGTACATGGTAAGACTACAGCTGTTACGAAACCTTGAGTTCAGCTTTGACACAGCTGATTCAGTGCTGTCAAACACATGCTTGCATTGCATGTGCATAGAAACCTAAACTATAATGTATTAGGCCTATACAAATACTAGGCGTGATCAGGTGCGCCAGCTAGACATAATATATGTGTGTTTGTTTAGCTTTTTGCACCCGTTTCTGCAGAGGTATAGACATATTATACCGATAATTTATGTTGCTTACTCGTTGCAACAGTGGCGCTATTTCAATGGAATGTAGGTCCAATGCTGCGAGTGACATGTGCATGATTTCGACCCATTTAGAAATCTATGGGCCTGTTTTGAAGGGTTTGAACCTCTCGACATATGAACAATGACTTCAGACTTACTTAACTACCCCCACCCTCAGAATGTCTGCACAAACACATGCATGTAGGCCTATCGTATATATGCATATATAGATCTATATATATAATATATATATATAATTATATATATAATTATATATATATATAGTCTAAAGTTGTAGACAATAAAGTTTAGACGTAAGGAACTGTAGGCACGATTCATTTCATAGGGAAACGTGAGAGTAGTCAGCACTTGACAGATTTCAAGCGACATGGTCTTAATATCTATTTTACTAAAGATTTTTGCTATTCATTAATTCCTTACTTCATAGCACTTCATTTCATTGCTAGTGTGCACTTGGGGTAACTATGGATAATAAATGGGTCTTTTGGCTGAGCCACGAGGCAGAACTGTCGTGGGCTCTTGTGTATTTCATGCTGTTGCCCCAGCGAATGGGACTGACTACAAATGGTTCTCCTGTGCTCTAATTCTTTTTCTTTCCTTAAAGAAATACCTCACATCTAACTTTGATGTCAAGGGCTCTGGCACAAAAAAGTGACAAGCAGTGACATGTATACTCAGTTACTCACCCTCCTTAGGTCAAAGGCACTTGCGCCATATAGGCCTATAATGTGACGTAAAGTAGGTTAGAGTCATAGGCGTGCAGGAATTTTTAAGGAGGGGCAAACAAATTTAGGGGGTGGGACAAAGTTTTGAATTGTTGGCATGGGGGACTAACGAGGGTGCCGAAAGCAACCTATGACGTCACCTTCAGTGCTCGCTCCTGCCATTAGGGGTCTGGCGCGGATCCCAAGAACCGCCAGCGCTCTTGGAAGCATTTGACATGATAAGGAGCGTGTTGTTAGCGTTTTGCCGCTTCTGCGATCCGTTTCCAGCAATCTGGACGTTTATTTTAAACCCAAACTGTTAAAAGTTTCAATGTTTTTATATATTTTACATTTTTCAGTTTATCTTGACTAGTTTTGATTAAAAAATAAAACTTTGGAAAAATAATAGCCATTCATTGTTAAAAACTAAGATGATAATTAATTTTTAAATATGAGCAAAATCAGGGGGCAAATGCCTCCTCCGGACGCCCATGGCTAGTGTCAGGTTATACATAGGTCCTTAATTTTGACCCCACTTTATGATATCACTTGTAGGTCCGTTCGGCATGGTTGCGTAACCTATATAGCATAAGACGTGTACAGCGTGCATATACAGTCTAATGAGTGACTCCGTGCAGGTCTTTGTGCTCGAAGACTCATTTGGGAGTCTTGCTTCAATTTTGTTGTTGTATAATAGAGTAACGGACGAGAGCAGACAGTTGGAGGCTTTTGAGATGTGGGTGTGGCGCAGGATGGTAATGGTAATGGTTGAACTGAGCATAACACAAAATCCGAAGAGGTGCTGTGTATAAATTTGGAGAGGAAAGATCTCTTATGGCAACTATAAGAGAAGGTGTGTTGATTATATAATGAGAGGGATTCCATGCTGAGAACTTTCATAATAGGGAAGAATGGAGGGAAAGAGAATGAAAGGAAGACCTATAGACAGATGCCGCAAGATGATGGTGGATATCGGATAGTTGGATACAGTAAACTAAAAAAGAAAGCCATGACATCGACATTCGACAGGCGTGGCGCCGTTGAACCTTTGAACCTGCCCATGGTAATGCAGAACACTATATATAGAGCGGGGACGGAGCGAATAGACTTCGCACAGACAGTTCATGTACATAGAAGATATCGCACTTCTAATGCGACATTTGCACCTTTTCGGGTCAACAGTTCACAACCCACACGCGCCACGTAAAGTTTTATTCATTGTTGTTTTGATGTTAGAAGAAAAAGCATATTTTGGCCTAACTGTCATAAAAGTTCACCGTTCTTGCAAAATCGTTACTTTTCAAAAACATCAGGTTAATATGATTTTGGCAGCTATTTCCTATTAGGAAATGCGCATAGGCCTAGTTATATACATAATAGTTTGGGCATCTTTAGACTATAATAACTATAGTCCTAAAGAACTGTCTGTGCTACTGTCTGATTAAGTTCCTTATACACAGGTAGATTCATGAATACAGTCATACTAGTGCTGAGTGCTCTTACAGTACTATAGCAGTATATAGCCAGTTAGCCACTGGCTGAATATAGTTCATTGTTTCAAATTAGCCTATAAAAATATAGAGAATGTAAGTTTTCTTCTCTGAAGAGGGTAGGCCTACGCATAGGCCTGCAGCGGTCTGCCTTCGTTACAGCTACAGTAGCCGCTATATTCGAATGGCATGGACTTGCGGTATGTGTGTATGTATTTGTCTTTGAACCTTGTAAGCCTTCTTCGGCTTGTAATTCTATCACCTTGAGCTCATAATTAGCCATGCATTTTAAATTCTCCACACTGATCCAAAATTAGCTTCAGGAGCAAAGATCGGTATGTGTTGTGTGTATCTGTTGTTGATGTAGAAGTATAGGCTATAGATATATATAGTTTGTTTCTGTGAGTAAGAGTTTGAAACGTATGCCGTGGATTAAATCGATCGTGTCATCGATCGACCACTTCATAGAGCTTGTCATGTAGGCCTATTCCTCTGCGTGAAGTAAACAAGTGATTCAATGCTATGATTACCATCCGATGACAATGCCTAATTAATAAACGATGCATGCTGTGGCAATGCAACTCCTTGTGCATTTAGATCTGCCAGTTCACAGTATATTCACTAAAAGGCAGAACTACTTAGTCAGTAGCGACGTTTGTCAATTATGCCTAAGTTACTGCAAGATCTCTCCCGTCTGTTATCGTAAATAGCAGGCTTAGGCTACTAAATACATTTGTAAAATTTGGTTGTTTAAACTTGTTTTGAATCTATATATACTATAGTCTGGAATATAATAAGGTGAATAGCCAAATTTAAAGATCTTTTTGTCTGTGGAGAGAAATGGATGTCTAAAAAAGGTGTTAATTAGTCTGTTAAAGATATACAGAAACATTTCAGTTATGCATCTTGAAGCTGAGACAAATATTCAAAGTTTAATGAAAGACTTACCCTAAATGATTTGCCTTTAAAGCTAAAATCGCACAAGTTTTCCGCATTGTTATAAAGTCCTGTTATGCCTATAGATGATGATGATGACGATGACGACGATGATGATGATTATTATTATTGTCGTTGCCGCTGCTGTTGTTGCTTTTATCTTTTATGGCGATGATGGTGGTGATGGTGGTAGTGATGAGGATAGTGATAGTGGTTATAATGGCGATGATACTAATGAGATGATGATAATAATCGTATCATATCGTATCTGAGAATTTGTAAAGCGCCTCTTACGGTACGGTACTAGCTATTCAGAGGCGCTCTCAGCGTGACAGCCCGGGGAAATAAGAAAGTTTTCAAGCAACGAAGGGATGATGGTGGGATGGATAGTGATGCCTTTGTTGATTTTACTGATGATGAGATGACGCTGATAGTGTAGGTCGACGTCAATGATCCTAGTAGACATCCCTTGGACGAGGGAGGATCTTTCAATATCCAAATGCCTGATTGGATGATCGATGGTTCGATTCTAAACAGATTATTATGTCAGGCTGTGAGCTCCGTTTGCATGAAAACTGATTTGATTATAACTTTATAATAACTACGAATCGAACCTGTGAGACCGCAGAATATTCCACTGCAAGAGCCTAATACTCCGCCAATGCCATTCCCCGGTGGTCATGCCAATCCCAATCTTGGATGACGGAGAGGGTGACTCTCGCGTCACCTTCGGTATGACACAGCATAGTTAAACAGAAACTAAACCTACCTAATTGACCTGCATTCTACACTTGACCTATATTAGTCTCAGATACTAAACATGTACTGTCCAGGCAAAGTGCTGCGCTAGATACAGGTCCACATTATTCAGGCGTAGACATTCCATGAATAAGTAATTAACATATTCTGCTTTCCTGGGTCTGCATGAGGTTTATCTTAAGCCTGGACTTGAATGACTCCATAGTAGGTGGAATGCCATTCCAGCACCTGGGTCAAGCCACCGAAAAGGCACGATCACCAAAGCCTGTTCTTGATTTCCGCAACCGCAGATCGCCCTTCGCCTCAGATCTCAAAGAAAGTCCGGCTCTGGTCGACGACACCCTCACGCAATACTCTGCAAGGTACCCCGGCGCCGCACCATGCAGGGACTTCTGCTTGTTTAGGCCTAATGCAACTCTTACATCTATACAGAAAGCTTTAAACGAGCATATCTTACAGACTTATACAAATAGGCCCTATAGCAGTTTCTTAAGTACGCGTTAATATGGTAATCCCTTTGAATGAATGCTTGGGCCTAATACCGTCATGTTTCGCTCTATTTACCGGACGTTATTGCCCATTTGTCCTATTTACATATGACTACACAAGGTGCTTGATTGTTCATTTTAGGACAGCAACAACAACAACTGCGATGTAAATGCGAATGGTCGCTGGGAGTTTTCCTATCTGAGACCGTCAACGGCCTACCTATAGGCCTTCCTATAGGCGTTCCTATAGGCCTACCTTTAGGCTGATGGACGTTGGCCTTCGCAGTGCAGTTGCCAAACGACGATTGGCTGAGGTATCGCAAATCAGCGTCTGCATTCATCATCTCAAGTGGATGCAAATAAAACTACGACTTCGGATGTTTATTAGACATTTTATGATAGCCGAAAGGTGTTGACTTATAGTCTCTGGGTTTCAGCATGCTGAAGAGCTTACTACAACCTGGAGGTTGAAAGAACAGTTTACGTTCTTCGTATAGGTGCATTTGTATGCATGGGACCAGCGTGAAGTTTACAACATTGGTTGCTCATTGACGGTTTCTTATCCTGAAGACAGTTAACAGTTGCTTAGTTGGTTCGTTATATAGACCTGGAGCGATGGATGGTTCTGGAAGGAGTGAGGAGAATGACTCGATTAAGGTGGGAGACATCGAGAAGGAGAAGGAGATCGAGCGGAGGTTGAGGGAACTCGGTCTGTGGGAGAACAAGCGCCTCCTGGAGAGCCGTGTGGCATCGATGCTCGACGCTCACATCGAAGAACAGGACGTCCTTTCGAGGACCCTGAGGAAATGTCGGCGACGGAGAGCAGGCGAAGACGGCGGCAGTGGAAAGACGGCTGTGGAGGAGATCCGGAACATCATCAGTCCACGTGTCATCCGCGACTGCTACGGACAGAAGCTGGCCTACCAGGTCAACATCCTCATGGGCTGCTTCACGAAGAACATCGAACACGAGGTCGTCAACGACGTCGTCATCATTCGAGGCTCCACGGCCGTCGACGAGACCGATCCAAAGCGACTGACGAAGGAACTGCGCTTAGAGCTTCCTCCCTCTCTCAACATGGCCGCCCTTCACATGAGCTACGCCGCCGGCGCTGTCAAAATCCGCGTTCCTTACCTGATTGAACTTCCGCCATCACTGAAGCGATCGTCAGAGTCGACTGATGTCCGTCCATATAAACTGCCGTCGATTTCGCCGATCTATTCCCTCAACATGGCGCTCAACGCTTCTGCCAACAGAACTAAACTGGGTTCAAGCGGCGCCGAAAGTCTTAGTTCTGAGTCACCGAACTCTGCCACTTCACTGTTGTCTCCTAGGGTGCCAATGACGTCTGATTCGCTCGCAGACTCGATCGATCTTCAACCGAGGTCATCCATTCCCGAATCTCCAACAACGACTCTTCCATCGCCCTTTCCAGTCTTCGAAGACGACACCAGTATAGCGCTTAGAAATGCCAGTGAAAAAGAAAATGACCAGGGACGATGTGCTAAAGAATCAAAGTTAGGACTAGAGGGCACTGTTGGGGAAGCTCCCACTATCCGCGAACGTTATAATGGGTTCACTTTTGTCTCAGAGACGGGTAGCGTTGATTCTGACAAAGGAAGAGGAGCGCTCTCCGATGAGGTTTTTCATAAGTCGCTTCCGCAAGAAGAGAATCTTCGTAGCACAGAGAACGCCAAGAGAAACAACAGCATCGGGCAACGCATTTCGGATAAACTTGGCCGAACGCTAGTCGAAGAATATCATAACGGCAGATTAGGTCTCAGCGATTCAAACAACCTAGTTAATGCGATTTCGAAGCGGGTGCAGACCACATCTGACGAAACTGTTGATTCGAAGAGTATTGATGGCAGACTTGGAAACAATCTAAGAAACAGAGCCAGTGCTAACATGGCAGCCATCTATGTAAATATTCCCGATAGCAGGGATATAAGCGTAGCCGATGACCTTGACGGTGCGACAGTGATGTCCAAGGAATTTAGAGAACCAAGGCAATTGACCTCTGGTGAAGTGAGGTCCTCGAAATACGCGCCAGACCATTGGAATTGGTCTTCGTCAGACCATTCGAAACGAGCCTTACGTGGCTCTGAAGGCGGCAACAGACGGGAGGATGAAAGGGCGACATTAGTAGGCCTACCTGTCTTAAATGATGAGACAAACTCATCACAAAGAGATCCGAAGTGGAAAACATTCACAGACGACGCTGAGACCAGGATACCAGAAACAAGCAATAACGAAGGCGTTCAAATGACCAGAAGCAATACTTTAAACAGACTTTCAACGATTTCTGCAGAGCGGAAACTCAATCCATTCGAAGAGCTCGATAAGAACTTTGTAAACGGAAGAAGAGAGAATCCAAATAAGATCGAATATGACACTAGTGTCACGAAGAATAACGGTCACTACGACGATTTATCGGCTACAGACTTGCACAATAAAAGTCACAGTAAGGAGAGAGACATATCAAAAAACAATTCTGACAGGGCTGCTCTCCAGAATGATTATGATCACGAACAACAGTTCTCGTTCACGCACTCAGGTAACGGAACAACAATCAGATCACAAGGAATTTCAACGCTAGAGAACCGCCTTCATAAGAAAACGTATTCCTCAGTTCAACCATTTGATGACAACGTAGTAGCGGCGCAGAGGAAAGCTGGCCATAAGGAATCCGCTGAGAAAAATTCTCTCAGGAAAGAGACGACTGAAAACGATAAAGTTCGCGATAAAGAAGAACGTTCAAGTATCGCTAATTATCATGGCAGCGGGAAAGTGACGTCAGAAGTTAATATTATCTCTGACAAGGTGTTGATGATATCGAGTAACGGTGCTAACAGGACCGGTCCATTTAAGCAAAATAGTCAAAGAGAAGAGCAGGGAGAGGCAGGCTCTCGTAGTGTCACCGAGGATTCCCATAGGGTTGCAGCTAGCAGCAAAGGCAAGATGTCACCGACACCAAAAAAGCCTCTCAAAATCCTCGACTACCTCTTAGACTCTCTAGATGAAACCGTTTTATAAGACACTTAAACGTATGGAGCTCGGGATCGTTAACCCTAAATCTTTTATTGTCATAACAACAACAACTTATCAAAAACCCCAAAACGCCTGAGGAGCGGAAATTGCCGCTCTGTGATTTAAATGGGTCGTAGACAGTTTCTGCCGGAAGCCAGTTTGTTTCAAAGTGTCTAACTAGCCTTTCTGGTTAAATATAGGCCACCACTTAGGCCTATACAAGACTAGTGTCAACGGTTAGGCTATAGCTGTATTTAGGCCAATAGCCCCTTTGGCCATGGCCCTGCTATAGCCTATGGTAATCTTCTTGTCAATGTTCAAAAGGAATGCATTTTACTGTGTACACGTGTATTTGCAAAAGAACTATTGTTGTCGCAAGTTATCGAGTTACTTAATTATAGAGTTGACTAAAATGTGCTACGAATAGACGCCATTCACTGAACAATTCACGTCTCGGGCATTAAATGATGAGAATCATATGTGAGGTCAATTATGTAGCCTATATAGGGGCATGCACATGTTTAATGCTTTGGACCCAGTGGCGTACTTTTATTACTTTCTCTTATACTTTTTCAATTTTTTTCTGCATTCACTCCTTCTTTTATGTTTCTTCAACCCTATTTTGCCGCCCCTGCTCAAGTGCCGCCCGGGGCGACTCGCCCCCTGCCCCCCGTACGGTACGCCACTGTTTGGACCACTGAATATGTGCGAATGGATGTATGTACGTGCATATGCATTTATGTGTATACATACTTATGTCTGCCTCAGAGCCGGATTAACCTATAAGTTAAATAAGCCATGGCTTAGGGCCCCACAACGTTTTGAGGGCCCCCAACTGTCAGGAAATATAAAAATACGGTTTGAGGGCCCCAACTGTCAGGAAATATAAAAATCAGATGGTACGAAGGTCTTATTTGACAATTTTCTTCTGAGAAAAGATGGAAAGCAAAAAAAAGGTCATTAGAAATTTTTAAAAGTAAAAAAAATGTTAAAATGGTTTTTCTCTGAATCTGAAATATTTTTTGCATGGCTTTCCGGTTAGGGCCCCCGGATGTCTTAACTCGGCCCTTGGCTTAGGGCCCCCGAAAGTCTTAATCCGGCCCTGGTCTGCCTGTCTGTCTGTATGTATGTATAGTAGCCTATATGTATGTATAAGTGTATAGGCCTATGTATTTATCTATATAATATATTATCGCACATAATATTATGTATACGTATAACTTACGTATATGATTGCATGTATGTAAGGATTTATATAGCGCCATTCAATGACCCTCTCAAAAGCGATGCGTCCATGGTTGTCAGTATTATCTGATCCCCTGGAAACCGGACTCGGACCTCCCTCGGACTACTCTTTTGGACAACCCCTCTGATTAGACGCAGCGCTCGTGAATAAGCTGGTGCCCTGCGCTTGGCTTTCGAGTGGCGCTTTAGAAGTTTGGAGATTACGATTACGATTATGCCATGGCTCGCGCTGGTCCAGCTGTTTGCTTCCCAGTTTATCATTCTATCTGATTTTTTAAAGGTCCTTCAAAAACGAGTCCATGATTAACGTGATTTTTAAAGTAGTCCAGTCCTATAGCTAGGCCTAAATCACCATAGATCGATCTATACGGCCGCCTTCATCAGAGCTCTATTATCTATGTACGCCTATTATCGAACTGCAATTGATGTTCGGTAATCTCGAAGAACAATAGACGAGGGTCAATTTAGTGCAAAGAATATCATCAGATGAATAGGTGCTATTGATGCCGATACTGATGTACATAATGCCATTAAGATAATTATGTTGAACATTGCATTTGGCTCGGTAGCCGATTGGTTAGAGTCTCGTTAGACCGTTAGAGCGTTCAGCCTGTAAAGCAGAGAGAAGGCATTCGAGCCTCCATTGAGGCGGTCAGTGTGTAAGGGCCTCATGTGCAGGCAGTTGCTCAGTTCTGTCGAATGCGCACTTCTGATTTCGGGCAATATCAAATGCAGTTGTATTGTATTGCATAATGTATACCATTAAAAGATAAACAGGACTTACCCTCTGTGTAATTGTACAAGCCTATAACATCATTATGACGAATGTCGCACTTGCTTTGATCCGTTGGCCATGCAAGACTTAAGCACTTTGAAGAGGTCGTGAAAGGCGCTATATATATAGCCTATTATATATATGTTTTGTTACATATTACATCGACAACACTACTAATAAGTCTGCATTATTACATTATATATTTCTTCACAAAGGCTAAAGACAGCAAACTCATAAACAGACTAATTACAGCCGTCGCCTCTTAGGCCTAAGTGCATAGGCCCTATAGCGTCGGAACTGCCTTTGAGTCGATGCACTCATCAGATTTATGCACATACGAGAAGTTCACGTGTACTGTGTAAAAGTGGCTAAATGTACAGTCGACGTACTATGTACAGTGGTCTGTCTTGGCTGCACTGAGGTTTGTATTAGCAAGTTCTTACCGGTCGACCTTTCGGCATGTCGACCGGTAACATTATTGATGTTACGTCACCTGCTGATACAGACCAGTGCAGCTAAGACAGATCATTGGACAATGGCCAGCCGGGGAGTCGTCTGCTATCAATGTATATGTTAGGCAACCAGAATGTTCTAAGCTGCCTATGCAATTAAGTGGCGTTGATATACTATACACATAGCAATGCATAAAGGGTCTGTTGGCTGTAGTCAGTTATGTATATAACCGAATTATGCACATGCGATATGCACATACCCGGAGTTGTCTTCCATTGAATGCTCTATTATTAAAACCGGACCTACCAGCTTCTATGCACACGAATTATGCACTTATCCGTTATGCAATTAAGTGGCGTCGACCGTAAATTGACTATTTTCACTTAACTGAACTTATAAAACCGCCATTTGGTCTTGGGCCGCCACTGGAGGTATTGCAATCCGAGGTGCCCAAAACAGACAGGGAGTCTCCCATTTGAAGGGCAATTGATAGGCATGGGAGGGGGCGGGGAGATGGCTGATCTCAAGCAGTTCACCTGTCACTGCTGAAATCTTACTTCCCAATTCATAGACAAACTCGAGGGACAAGGTGTGCCAGCTTCCTGCGGTTTCGACTGCAACAGGAACGAAATGGTGCGACTGCAAGAAAGCAGCATATTATGACACTGTACTTTCTTCTTTACTCTATGTATTCTGCATGCACTGTTTGTAAAGTTGGGAGTTTGTCTCTTGCTAATGCAAATTACTTAAGTGGGTAGGTAGAAGAAGGTAGCATAAGGGTTTTGGATCTGTAAACTTCACATTTCTACAGTGCCACAAACAATGCGTTCATACACAGAGTGAAGAGAGTAACTTATTCACAGGCGCACAGTCAAAACAAAATCAACAGACAAGCAAGGTCAAGTTCAGTTCCTGGGATATGCATCTAATCTCATCTAATGACTCCATATCATAATGCCCCAACATATCAGTTACATTGATAACAATCAGACCAGAGCATTTCAGGGATGTAAGAACTGCTGTAAAAACCTAACCACTACTAAAAATGACTCAACAGTTAGTAAAATTTGTTCTGTATTAACATAATCAGCTGCACATAAGCCCAAAATATTGAAGCCATATTAACAGTTAATAATACACAACCACTATGGCTCGCCATCTACCTAAACACACGTTCATTAGCACCAACGGTCAGAACTACACATCTGATTTCCAATACTGTCTCCAAAGTCACATCTCTGGTTAACAAAGCAAGCAGCCAATGCTAACAGTTTGGACCTTGTATCGGTCTTATACAAATCACAAGATTAGATCAGTTTAAGCAAAAAGCTACGTGTGCTATCACTGGCAAATCCTTGAAATCCTGTTTCAGCCCTACAGCCACTCACATGAAACACCAAGTGCAACTATTTTGCCTAGCACGTGGCTACTTACATGATACACATCTCTAAAACATGCGCTTGTGAATTAGTCACTATGTAATTCTCTAAAACAATATTTTCAACTTAGAAAGCATAAAACTAAGAGCATAATCAATGACAAAGCCTGAAGCTTTCTTATGTTTCAATATCAACAAAGTCTGCAGTTGAATATCTGAACAGAGATCAGAGATCAGTACATATGAATATTAAAACGGACATTTGCTACAACGAGTACCTTAACTAACTCAACTAAGGTCTAGCCTCATATACTGCCTTAGCATAGGATAAAATCTATTATTACTAATAAAATATGAATACAAATAATAATATCGATGTGAATAAAAGCATAATTGATAATAATAATATTCATATTTTTTTATGTCTTTGGATGTTTGTTTGTACAAAACCTTTTAAGAGCCTCACAAAGGGAGTTACTCAGGACAGACATTGGTAACATTACATAATAAAATTTAAAAAAACCGCCATTATGATGAATAATAATAATAGAAGCACATTTTAATCTAATAACTAACTGAAGCACATTTTCATATAATAACTAATCAAATACAAGTTATTTATATAGTTTTTATTGCTAATGCAAAGGGCTGTAGTAACAAAGATAAAGCTTTTGGTCCTTCATTATTATTACAGATTATGATGAAAGAATAATGCAATCACTTGTCTAATAGTTGCAATAATAATATTAATAATTAGCTAATAGTTGCACTTGTCTAAGCATAATGCATGTAGGTTTAACGAGGGCATATACTATTATGCAAAACACAAACAAGAACAACTCGTTTGTCAAGGCCTGGTAATCCATTGTTAAATAATTAATGCACCCTATAGGAGTATTTCAAGTTTGCAAAAGTTTTCATTATATTTATGATAAACCCTGTACACTTATTGTCAAGATAAATAAATTAAAACATAAATAAATGCATAGCAATTGGGTATGCAAAGCATCACTATTTACAGTTTTCATTAGTAAAGTGATCTCCGTTTTCAATATATAAACACATAGCACAAACTTAGAAACAGAACACTAGTTTATTATTGTTTAATTAAGAATACCTTATGAAGCAATCCTACAACTACAGCCAAATGTTTGAAAGCAATAGTATGAACCATTTTCTTGTTACGTCGCAAGACAGAAAGCTGCAAAATTATTTTCACTACATGGAAAAATACTAAGTAAAATAAGAACTAATATTAGTATCAGCAGTCCTATTCTAATTATCCTCTACTAATTTTTTATGCTTACTAGTTTATTATTTACAACATTTTTTTCAAGAATCTATCATGGCACAATTGAAGAAACATATCCAAGTTGTGCGGTAATTAAATGCATCAATAATATTGCGATTAAAACAATAATAAAATTATTAAGCGCCCTGGGGTAAGATAGCAACAATGACAACAACAACAATGGCATAGGAAAAAAAATAATAGTAAACATTAAACCCTTTCTTTGGATGATCTCAATAATGGACAGAAGGCCTCATTTGCCAGATATTCGCTAATTCTCATTCCTAATGTTTTAATCCTGAACGACTTTTCAACCTCAGTTAATGTTAGTTATATCATTATACTATTGTTATCGAAAAACTAGAAAAGATTTAAAACAGGTTTATGTCCAAGAACAAGCACACATCACATACTTGGAGAATACTACAATGATAGTCCACAGACAAATCATCAAAGTAAAATGTTTGCATTAGAAATCAAATGTACCACCATAAGTTTAACCAATGTAAAAACAAATTTCACAGAAACATAAAAACACAAACATATTAGTAAAACCAAATAAATTTGTAATTCAATTAGAAAAGATTATATTTGCTCTAAAAATGCACAAAATAAAAGGAATGTATCAGATGTCAATAAAACAGGACAGTTAAAGTGGACCAAGATTATTCAGAGCCAAATGAGCCGTTGTTAATAATGGCAGCCTAATCCAAACAGCACAAGGTCACGAAAACTACTGCAATCATCTACCACCTAATCAACTGGAATCAATATCTATAGCACCAACATGGAAATAAGGGAGCTTGAAATGAAATGCACATTTGACGAAATAGTGAAAAACTTTAACTTTACAGAAGGTAGTGAGAGGCATTTAAGCTCAACAAAAAAACTGTGACTCACTTCAACTTAAAAGACAGAAAAAGAAAACAATTCTTGAAAATACTGATTAATTCACTGACATAGAATTACTTATTTTAAGTATGATCCAGACTTAAACAAAATACAAGTCCAAATAGTTCGACCTGGAAGGAAAATAGATTCTCCTGATATATAATGAAAAGACACAGAAGATACGAAAAGGAATGACAAATCGTCATCAGATACGACTCAAAGAAACTTATAATACAGAGCAGCAAATACTTCTTAAAGCTTTCAGTGATTCATTTGAAACGAAAATTTACTTCAAATTACTTACATATAACCAGACAGTAATATTACTACATCCATCCATCCATCTATCAGTCTGTCACAAACAGAAGTGACAATACATAAAGGCACAAATTCTACAGCAAATCTATTCAACAGATCAAAAAAAGAAGTCAACTAAAGAGACGGTGCAACAAAGTTGTACTTGGGAATGAACTTTCGTTTGTAACAAGTTACACTGGAACCTTGTGAAGAGCAAAATACAAAACAATGCAAAAAATTCCATGCAGAAGTGACTGCAGTGGACAGTACTATTCACAGATGCTGACATCTGTTCAACTGTGCAGAACACTAATATCAAACATCAGTGTTAAATTGTTCAGTCAAGAACAATTACAGACAATTTCAAGTTGAGCAGAGTTCAATAAACATTTACAAATATCAACAGAGCTGCAAAATATCGAAAGATAGCTACAATTCCAATCTATATCATCGAAGTGTAGAAGTACTACAGAGTGAAATATATCCTCCACTGCTAAAATATCTATACATTCTCCAACTGAACTGTTTTCATTATTATATTACAACTTTATTATGCAGCAAAGCAGAATACTGTACAAAGTCCAACAGCACTATACAACACATCAAAAATTAACAGTGCCAGAGTTTAATGTGGAATTAAATAAAAGTTGACAATGAATGAATGCAAAAAATTGCAGAACAAGGAAATACTGAATATCAGCAAAACAGCAAAGAGTGTATAATAAGTAAATCAAAGATGTAAATGACAAAATTAAAATCCTCAGAAGATGCAGAGTAAGCAGAAGTGATCCTGGTCCATCACAAGTTTATATGCATGATGGGATGCAATGTCTATCACTGACTTATTAGATTTCTGATTAATGCTCCTCAAGTAACAACACTATTGTGCCAGTTCTGGAAGCAAATTAAGAGAAATACACAATATAAAACCTTAGCAGCATTAGGTCAGCATTCATGTTTATAATGATCTACCCAAGTGACATCTATCCTCTCAGCACCAGTATTTGTCTGATATAATGCCACTGCCTTAAAACCTGTTTAAAATTATTTGGAATTAAGATATACCTCCTTTGACTAGCACTGCAATCGGCCAGTTATATTCACGTTCTGTGAATCGTGCTCGACTTTAGTAATAAGAATTTAGAGGTTCTACAAAACAATTGACTCCATATGATGCATCTCTTCACCAATCCATAACCTGATTTTGTGACACATGAATCAATCAGCATTTGCTAGGATATATATTATAGTCTCAGTGCAGCAGCTTAGGTCAAATACTTAAAAAAAATGGCTGAGCAACAAAATGAATGTTCAGTATACATATACAATCAAATATGATTCAGTAATGTACATATAAACATAAATATACATACATATATGCATATTAACGGTGGAAGTATATGTGTGGGTGTGTATGTGGACAGTAGTGAATCTGAAACGTGGCTTCCATGGATGCGTAAAATGTATTGGAATGTGTTACGTTTGAGTCAGAGACAGCTGTTTGAATTCTGCAGAATCTGCAACAATAACAAAACATTCTTCAGTTGAAGAGACATCATTTATCTACCATCGACATAAGCTTGGGTGGTCAATCCTTTCCTTCACAGTACGATCTTCCCAATGACAATGTGCTGTTGATGTACTCATCTTACAGCTTAGTGCACCAAAGGGCATTAGTGAAACTGAAGACTTGACTATCTGTCTGTTCTGACAAGGGTTAAACACACAACCTCCAGATAGACAGCCCTACACACTAGCTCCTATACATATATTTATTAAAATAAATACATGCCATGGATAGCTTTGAAAACAAGTTTCACTCTAGAATTTGAAATGCCAATGGAGCTGTTGGCAAAACCTATAGAAACATTAATGCAATTAAATTAACTAAAGAAATAAAACAAATCACAGCTTAAGCTTGCTGGAAAAAATTAAAGCTTAAATGGAAATGCTTGCTACTTGCCTGGTGTTCCCTGCCGACCAATCTGCGACATCCTTTTTGTGTCTAAAAAGACGACAATTATATCTATGTATTTTCATACGTGTGGCTGAATCAGTCAACCTTCATTAAACTTTAAACTTTTCTTTCAATCCCTTCACTGAACTTTGTTTAATCCCACACACCACAGCCTTAACTTCATTCAGGAATAAAAAAATGAAGCAAATGCTAAATAAAAGTAGTACAGACAAGTATGCATAAAAGAAGGCAAACACCAAGTGAAAAACTAAACTATCAGCAATATTTATTACTTAAACCAGCACATTGATGTGCCTATCTACTGAATTCTTTGATAGGCGCTAACAAAATCTACAATGCAACTGACTCCATATGATGCATCTCTACAGTAATCCATAACCTGACTTTGTGACACATGAATCAATCAGCATTTGCTATGACATATATTATAGTCTCAGTGCAGCAGCTTAGGTCAAATACTTAAAAAACATGGCTGAGCAATAAAATGAATGCTCAGTATACATATATACAATCAAATATGATTCAATAATGTACATATAAACATGCCTAAATTAATATGAGATTAGGTTCAGAACTGAACTGACCTCTAATAAGACGATATTGGTTAAATAAAAGTCGTTTGATTTCCTTTATCCACTCGTCTTTAATTTCTTCGTTTGGCGCGAGGATTGTCCAGACGTCTGTGCGACCTTGACACCATAATTCGAACCTCTTCTCATCTCCACCTTTTGGCGTCTCCGTCAATCCAATGTCATCCGTCTTTTTAACAATTGACACAGAATTGTATAGAATTAATGTCCATACAAAGAAGTCATTAGCTGGATACTTAATCATAGATTCAATCGCTGTTCAGGTCATTCAGTAAACTAATTCTACGTAGAAACATATGCCATCCTAATCTAAGAATTCTACCACAACAGTTCGCATGTCGTTTAGGACGTTTTAAAAAGCTTTAACAAGGCTCTAATCTTGCAGCATAAACATCCTGCTATACCGGCCATGAAATCATTTAGGTAAACCCTGTTTCGTACTTCTGGTGATACCAAACATGTCTTTGAATATTGCCAGCAGAGATAATGCCATACCTTAAGGCAGTTCTTGTATGTGTAAACCACTCTGTCGTTCATCTGTGGGTCTTCTTTCTTCTTACAGAATATAACACACTTCTCATACAGAAAGACGTGCCTTCGATGCGCCTTGAGTCGTGCATCCCCTTTCTTGTCCTTCCGCTTGCCCCAATAGACATCAACAGAACCCTGCATCAGTAGACGACCTTGTTCCGATAGATTCCCCTGCCAGAAAACAATATAGCTACAGGTACAGATAAAAACAATACATTTCTAAGTTCCACTAACAATTATACTTGCCAACAGTGCATTACATCAAGTATGTTACTCCGTTAGTCACAATTTCTTTCTTGTTAGCCAAAGTAATCATCTTTGGACAATATAAAAGCCACAACACAGCCCTCATGAATAAGCTGGTGCCCTGAATTTGGCTTTTGAGTACAGTGTTTTAAAATTTTTGGGATTATGATTATGATTCACAAAAGCACTCAGACAAATAACGTTTATTATAGCTTAAATATTCAGTAACATCATAGAAGCTAAAATGAACTTAAACCAAAATAAGCAAGCATAAGATAAAATAACCCTCAAAGTTATCAAAGAACGTCGAATAAGATTGACAGTTATTCACCTGAAGCATTAGAACCCTTATAACACCCATGACTATTAAGTAACCCACTTACCATTAATCAGTTCAGAAATTCTTAAATGTACTTAAAGACAGAACACTTTCATTTACAGATGCCAGCGTACTTACATCAAATCCTGTGATAGAAACTTGGTGTAAGATGTTGTTCACATATTTCACGACATCTCTCATTGACTCCACGGCGTCGGACAGATCGTCTTTCTCTTTCTGACTTGTTGTCATCTTTATCAATTCCTGTCATGTACCAATCAAATAATGTCAGACAATACAAATTGCTACATCAAATTTTTAGCTATAACACGTTCTTTGCAAATTCTTGCATAAGTTAACCAACTATAATCTTGATTGTACCAATACATTAACAAACTGGCTGTTTTCCAGACTTAAACCAGTTATGCTAAGAAAATCAAAAAGATTACTTTAACCCTTAGATTTATTAAATGCGCCTGTCATACATGTCTTGATGTACATAAGCCTTCCTGACATCAGTGCAGAGAATATAACATTAACTTAATTGGTCGTTTTACTGAAAGGGTTATACCGCACATCAACATCAGCACAAAATGACTAGTTAGTGCTTTAATCTTTAACAGTTTAAACATGTTATCTAAGGACTATGCAAGCAACTTACCCTCAAAAGAAGATGGTATTTCGTGATGCGCTGAATTGGCTTCAGAATGTAAGAGCTGAGGGGCAATCGATGACCAAGTCTCTTCTGACATTCCTTTTAACACAGACAAATGCATTAACAGGCTTCACTTCAGCAAACATTCTATCACTGATAGAATGTTTGGTGCAATCAAATCTAAAGCTATTCAGCACCTTTGTCAGGTACTTAAAATGCACTATATGATTTGTCTTAATACATACATACATGCATACATACATACATAGTTTCAAAGCATACATACATACATCCACTGCTATAGAATCAGAGTTCTATACTGCCGTGCTTAGCAAAAGGACCGTATCTGCAAAAAGTCCATTCCGAGATAAATTGAAAAAACTAAAATTGAAAATGCCAAGGGTTATTTAAAAAGCTAAATTTCTAGTTTTCTCAGATTTCATGCATCTTATTGCTCCATTTATTTGAGCATTATTATTTTTTTGATTTTTTAAATTTAAATGCCAAAAAATGCAGATACGGCCTTTTAACTATGGACTGACTAATAGTGACTATGCACCTTGTGTTCGCGATGCTTAGAAAGAAAACCGTAACTGCAATTACAAGCTATTAACTTTTTATGTGTTAGTTCCATAGAGGCCGAAACCGGGAGTGGTGGTCCCTAAATGTTAAATCATCATCATCATCATCATCAGTTTTTGATGCCAGCCCTCTGGCGGCGATGGGTACGAATAAACGATCTCCATTGTCCTCGGTCACTCGTCAAGTCCAGTGCTGCCCCAGTGTTAGTCCAAGTGATATTATGTCCTCATTTCTGTTGTCTACCCATCGCAGTCTTGGTCTGCCTTTGTTTCCTTTGCCTTCAAATCTTGAGTGTAGTGTATTGAGTGGGATTCTGTCAGATGGCATTCTCTCTACATATCCAAACCATCGGAGTAATGGAAGAACGACTTATTGTAAAATACTGCTTGGTTATTAGAATTCTATGAATGCCATTATTTAACTTAGAACCTACTTACACATAGCTATTGTACAACAAATTGTAACAAGAATGTGACCAGGATTTGTCCATTCTCTTGTAGTGAATTATTTAATAAGGCAAACCACATTTTATTTAGTCAAAATAACATCAAATCAATTCAATTCGAATCTTAATGGGTCCACAATGAACAATGTATAATATACGAGTTACCAAGTTTGAAAGAAGGAAGACAACAAATAAAATGGAACTATTAATAAATAGGATTAAACTTCATGAACTTAACATTATAATTTCTCTGAGTAGGGAACAAGGGAGACACAGAAGGGGCCGTGACCCAACTTAGATAGGGTCACCCCAGGTACATAGTATAGTATAAAACAGTAGTTTATTTGCAGTAATTTAAATAACTTATAGTTTGTAGTTCCAGGAGTATTCATACTTAAGTATGCACATATTATATTGTTGGTGTATACAAACAATAGAGTACTCTGACAGTGTACAGACCATGATATTGTGTTTATAGCCAGTCTGGGAACAATCAATCACAACAGCATTGTAATGAAGTATATAAGTTGTAATGAAGTATATAATCAAGTACGACAAGTATTATTAGGCTGAGGAATGGACGGCTGTATTGTGGAATCCTTGACTAATAGTACAGGCCGAGCAATAGCCTGCAGCTGTATTGTGGAATCCTCGACCAATGGTACAGGCTGAGCAATGGACTCCGGCTGTATTGTGGAATCCTCGACCAATGGTACAGGTTAAGCAATGGACTCCGGCTGTATTGCTGAATCCTCGACCAATGGTACAGGCTGAGCAATAGACTGCGGCTGTATTGTGAAATCCTCGACTAATGGTACAGGCTGAGCAATGGACTGCGGCTGTTTTGTAGAATGCTTGAGCAATGGTACAGGCTGTACTGCGGAGTACTGCACCGATGAGCTAAGAAGTCTACAATTTAAATATATTTCAATAATTAATTTAGCTGTAAAATCTATAGTTCAAATAACTAGCACAACATTTTGTAAAGTTGAAGTCAACTATAGCAACATGTAATTGCTTAAAGGTAAACAAAACTGAATTCCTACGCTTTAAAAATACTTAACATGGTGTTTATTCTTAGGAAATTTCTGTACAAATATAACTCATTAGGTTATTTTATAGGACTATTACTAGTGTGAACTGTGAATCCAACATGTTTTAGAAAAATCCTAAATATATTTGACTAATTCAACAGGTAATATTAACGAATTATTATTGGCAAGCTTATAGTATCGGGGGCTGAAGTTTACTGGCGTCGTGAGTGTCGGTTAGGATCAGGTTAGGCGTCGTGAGGGTCGGTTAGGTCAAGGGTTAGGGTCGTCATTAGGAAACCTGGTACCGTCCGGCGTTCGCGCAGCTTGCCCAAAGATACTGTAATCCTTCAGCCCACGATACTATAAGTTTGCCTTATTATAAATACACCGCACACAGGCATTAAACCCATAGGCCTATCCGATGAACTTGTGCAGCGAATAATCAATCACGATTCATAACTGAAGCACGCACGATGCTAAAAACTTATAATTATTTTTATACTAGTATAACTAATAATATCATTACAGCGATTTGGATATTTACTTACCTTTTTTGTACGGTTAGAGTTGAATTCGGATAAAAAGTCCAATAATTAAATAAAGCTTTGCGCAAAATAAGACGCAGAGTACTCATTGCGCATGCGCACTGCAGATACGGTGCAAATAAAATGAGAGTTCTGCTTAGCAAGAAGACCGTAAGTGACTTACGGCCTTTTTGCTAAGCACACTAGCCTGTAGGTGCAGTTACGGTGAATTTAATAGGGCTATATCTCAGCCGGGATTAAAGATACGGCTTTCTCACTTTGTACCAATGTGTAGCCTTGGAATACAATACCGAATATGGTCCTAACTCAAAATGTGAAAAAATTCAGTTACGGTCTTTTTGCTAAGCACGGCAGTATAAACCTAATGAGAACTACCTGATATCAGAAGTGGTATTCACATTAGGCTTGTGCTCAATTCTCCCTTCCACTGGAGTACAGCACTACTTAAAAAATTAATCTGTTTGTAAGACACTTCACTGTGGTCAACTGCAGTACCTATGGAAGGTGCATACTCCTCATGTACCACTTCTACGCCACAGGTCCTCTAGTAAGCTCTACCATGGTGTTCTCCCTTGAAAAACTCTTCTGCCAAATTTCGGAATGCACCTCCTTCTCAGTCTGCTGGCTCTGTTGAGTCAATGCAGCGGTTTTTCTAACCTTGACCTACAACTCCTCTGTTTTGAATGTGCTTTTCCTACTTTACGTGTCTCACCAGACTCGACTCCTTCTTCAAGTGATCTGATTGCGTACGGTTGTAGAAATGCCATCGACTGTTGCATTCTACACAACCAGTATTACAATGAACAGGTATTTGAAATTGTGTATTTTAACAACAGGTATATAATTTCAGATAAAAAACTGTAAGAATTTACAGTTTTAAATGCTACAACTTCAACATTTCACAACTGAAAAGAAACAAACACAGATTCTACAAAACCTCAATTCAATGAAAATCTAGCATGTTGGATAATTAAGCAGCTTACTACTAAAAAAGGAGAGTTTCCCAATCGTTCGATGACGTGTTCCGCCTGCATCTTGTTCTGACAGTAGCTGCCATACATTTCAAACTTTGTTTTCTGTAATTAACAGACAAGAAATTCCTCTTAATTTGTTCATAAATGTGACTTTCAACCACCCCAAGCAGCATCATTTTAAATGAAGAAATTAGCTGTTAAAGAAATTTACATTTAAAATATTTTAATTTCTTTATACCTCCATGTAAATGGATCCGAATCTGGTGTAAAACATGCCACAAGTCAGTCTCTCCCCAGTCAAAATTTTGGTTTTCCATCCTTGTGATTCATGCAATTAAGCACTTCTTTGTATGTAGCTATACTATTATGCATGCAAATATTTGGGCAGTTTCATTGTTCATTTTGACAGTCTCTCATAGATGTTCCTCTGCAAGTCTAATAACTTTTTCCAGCGGTGGAAATGTTATGTCACTTGTTGGTATGGACCACAGCGCTGCTAAGACAGACCGCTGTAAACACACATCTTCTATTACCTTGTTAGTCGACTGTACATTTAGTCAATTTTACACAGTACACATGAACTTCTCTTAAGTGCATAAATCGGTTAAGTACATCGGCTCAAAGACAGAATATTAAATTGGGACTGACCAGCTTCTCTGCACATATATAAGCGAATTCTGCACTTACCTGTTATGCACTCAAGTCGCGTCGATTATTTAATTCCTTCATACTGACAACAAATGCAGTTTCAATAGATTAAAGCATAAAGCAGCAGCAGAAAAACTTTCAAGTCATCAGAAAAACCTACTCACATGATCTATGAAACACTTTCCAACTTCAGTTGGCTCACAGTTTTCGAGACACTTCAGGAACACACTAAAATGAAAAGAGCTCTTAAGCATACTAAGCAAGCTCTGGTAACAAAATAATAAGCAAAGTATGCTAAATACATTGGGAATACAGTGCAGTCCCATCTACATGAAAACTGTTAACGCACAAATCTCATTGATGTGTGGCTGTACCATGGATCCCAATGCTACATGTTTCACAAGTGAGACACATTAACATGTAATACAGAAACTGTTGTGTAGTGCTAGAATTTTTTTAATCAATACACGTGCTTTACCAGCTTGGATGTCTGATCTCCGATGTGACTCTGATAGGAAAAAAGTGACATCATCTGTATACTCCCTAGAAACACCTTTACATGCCTCCACTTCCTAAACATCATACAGGGACCACACCTAGTAAGAGCTGTAACCCAGATAATTATGGTAGTTGTGTCCTTGCCTCCCATTCTAGCTAACATGGGCAGGAGCTTGACTGCTGCCTCAGTCAAGGTGACAACAGCTGTATACAGATACCTCAGTCAGTCTAAAAGATACTAAACACTTAAAAATAATCTATGGAAATATTAAATGTTGCAATGGCCACACATATAAATTCGTTTTAAGTCACAATCACTTTTGCCCGTATCCAGGCAGCAAAGTGGCCGTTCAAAGCAATTACAAAAAATCGTCTGGTACCAGTTAAGTGCCTCACATCAGAAAGCCTGTTTATGAGCTTGCTAGCCACACCAAGACTTAATAAATGATACACTACTGTATTTCCATACGGTCTGTCCAATAACACAGTCATGGTTGTTTGTTCCCGACAACTGCACGTAAGCGGTTCTGCACCGCATACAAAATAAGGATGTACAAGATTAAAAAGCTTTAGACAAGGGAGACATCATCACATTTTATTTTAGGAATTTTTCCTCTTTCCAAGGTTGAAATTTAACATGTGAACTGTCCAAAGTGTAACAAGTCAACTCTGTGCAACTTTATATGTACAACCTAGTCCGTGTTTTCTCAGCAAACTTACTTTGAATGAAAGCTGTAGATGTCCTCAATGTTGCCAAACAGAACAGAACGCTTTTGTCGAAGTTCATCTGGAATCATACTCTGAAGCTCAGGATTGTCGAATTGTTGCAAGTACCCCTAAGCAAAAGAATCGTCTGAGCGATAACCAGCTGTGAATTCTTAAACAAGACCATGCAAGTGGCCAAATGAATACAAGTAGACATTACACACCAACATCAGCATTCAATGTAACAAGGTACACAGCTGATACAAAACATCTGCAGTATTCATGTGGGGAAAATATGCAATACGTTACCAACTGACACATAAATATCCAGATTTCGCCCATTACAGTAGTCATAATTAAAGGTCTTTATTCAAAACATCACTTACAGATCTTAAACACAAAACACATCATAATAAGAGACTGTCTCCACTACAGCCATTATAAATCTTTAACTTGCCTGTCTTTAGCCATAATCACTCAAAATTTTGGTAGGGATCATACCTCTATGATGCTTTGAAGTTCTGTTGTATAGATTCTTTCTGTAGCTACCAATTCTTGTATGACATGCCTATAGCAGAACAAGACAATCCACAGACTGTATTTAGAAGCTATCATTACTTAGCTCTAAAAATAAATTTCACATGATCTTACAGCTGAAGTGCATTCCCACAAGAGCAGGACAATCTTTCCTTACAGCTTACAGAGCCCAACAACAAACTCTAGATCTCAAGTTTCAAACACAAAGTTGAAGCTCTCAATTATTACAAGCAAGTGAAAATCTTAACAGTCAGTTTAGAGGACTTGTTATCGTCGTCACATAGCTACAAGATTATTATTAAAATTTTATTGTGCACAGAGTCACATAGAAATAATAATCTGAGGTGCAGACGTTAATCTAAGCCATAGATGTCACTGCTACCAAAAGATTTGTATAGTGATCAGTGAACGAAACAATCAACAATACGTCATTAATAAAAGCTTTGCATCAAACAGTTAGTACTGATATAAAGCTACAGAAAGAATCAACATAAATCATGCAGAACAAAGTAGTAAATATAGTTAAATGAGCATCCAATAACTTCAATACACTAAACAATAAACATCATCAAATAATACAATAATTATTATTATTTTGCATTTGTTAAATGCCACTATGCGTTACAAGCAGAGCACTCTAAACAGAGAAGTTAAATCTGACAAACCCTCGTTTTCTCCTGATGGTTCCAGTCACAGTGACAGGCTTCAGTTTAGAAAATTCCTGGTTCATTCTTGATGAGAGATAGAGCTATAAAAATAAACAAATTCCAACTGCCATTTTGTGCGATAACTGTCAATATTGTCGTCACATTCTTGCCTGTTCTAAGAAAATATACACCAGATTATCCTTCCAAAATGCAAGAATTCTGACAGGGTGTTAGGAAATAGCAACTTGGATTTAAATTAAAAAACTCCACCTGCTACTTGATGAAGCATTTAAAATTATTTTAATTCCAATTCAGATTTCCTCTGTAGGCTGCTTCCATGTCTTCTCAGATTTTCCCCATGGTTTTCCATCAGATCTGCAGATTTTGGCACGCATACTGAATTTGCTTAGCCACAACTGATGCCTTCAGCTTTGTTAAAGCATACTATAAAGTTCTCAGATTAAATTAAGATTAGAATTTCTAGCAGCTTGGTTTCCCATCAATTTCCTCTATTGTATGTAAAGCAACATTATTTTCCATGAACACTTTTAATGTGAAACTACCTTATCTATGTTGTACGGCAATGACAAATCGTCCGCCTCTGACACAGTGATACTTGAAAGAGAGGAAGAAGTACTATTTGAGCCAAGAGAAATTGCACTTGTAGCAAGCACTTCAATTGTCTCAGAAGAAGTAGTTGCTGTAGCAGTTGTTGCAGCAACGGTCGGAGCTGGTACAATGGAAGTGGCTGAATTGTCTTTATGAACCTTTTTACTGCAGTTGATTATCATCTCCTTCAGCTGCTCTCGTTTTTTGTTACACTCTGATAACAGAGACTCTAAGCTCGAGACCAAGCCATGAACAATGTCCTGTTAAAATGAAACAAGGGACTGAAAAACACACACAACCAGAAAGTTAAGAACTTGGCAGATAAAAACTTGATACATCCTCGAATACATTAGTCAATGTAAGCATATCTCTAACTTTCTCAACAAGAATTAGTGTACACTTATCGAGCGCCTCTGAGTAGGCTTCTTGAAAGGGTGCTATATAAATTCTTGAAATGAATGAATGCTGATAATGTGATATCAAATTAATTTAAGCAAAGGTAAACAGGCACGAAAGAAACCATAATTATTATGCTACATATCTACTTAGCACCTCATTGCGAAACAAAAAGCCTACTCTCAGGTGAAATGGCTGCAACAGTAACAATGTGATGAAATCAAAGGACTGCTTTCCAAAGCACTTGCCAATCAGTCAGTGCTATGTACAAACATATACAGGAAGCTTGAAAAATAGCAAACCTTTGTAAGCGCTGTCATAACATCACCGTAGTTGTCATTGGTCAAAAGTTGAAGGTTTACTGGAAGCAGAAACACATCGATGTCTGTAACTGCCTTCTCCAGCACCGACTTCTTGGCTTTGGATTCTGGAATAGACTTTGAGAGGAGTTCTTGACCCTTTTTATACCAGTCAGTTGCCTAGAAACCACAAATTTAAAACAGAACATCTATAAAAATTAAATAAACTGTTCTCAAAATTCTATATGCAACATTATATGGTGGTAAAATGGAAAGACCAAAATAAGCAACATCAGATTTACTGCACATAAAAACATACAAATTGTAATGAAAAAGACATTAATAACTAAACAGGGAGAATCCAAGCACATATGAACAGCATACTCAGTAACCATGATTATAGCGTAAAAAATTCTGCTCATAAAATCACTGATATTATTATAACTGTGAATAATCTGTTCAGACTTGCCATGCTAGGCATGGGAAGTACAGTATTGACTTAATCTGTTAGATAATTATTGTTTCATACCTGTTCAATGTGAGAATGAAGCTGACAGCAAAGTGAACCTTGCTCATGATAGACTGACATAAATTCCTGGTATCTAAGGTAGGAGGTCTCAATCCTATTATCATGCAAAATAGGCTCTGAATCATCGTCATCGCTCCTGTCATCATGAACTACTTTTGACATCAGGTCTGAACCATCAGACAGGAATGATTGCCAATTTCTGTAGAATTCAATACTTTTTGAGAAATCAGCCTAAAACAAACAGACGTCATTCAGATTAACAAAAGCCTTCAAAATCAATAAAAAATATCAGTAAAACTTGACATCACATAAAAGAATCACAAGAAAGGGCAGCTGACAGTGAACATACACTAAGTAATTTGCAGTGCTGCTCAAAAACAAAGTGCAGCAAAATAACCAGGGCAATTTGCTTGCAACTTTGGCAAACATCAAGGTTCTGCAGGCCAACTATAACAACATCTTCAGCAATTGCTCTCTCATTTGCTGTTCATCTGTAGGTCCAACTGTGTCACATCTAACAGCAAAGAAAAGACACTGGCACCCAACTTTCTCAGCCGTACAAGTAAGTATCTAAAATTTTACACCTGATGAAGTGTAGCAAGTTCTTAGAAAGACCTCTTCATCAGACATATTGTAAAATTACAGTTTTCCAAGAAGTTACACCTTGATATGCTGCCTCTTTGGTTTAAACAATCGACCCCTGACTGAACCCTGAGCAGACATTTGAACTAACTTTACGAATATTTATCTGGCAGATGCCATCTGATTAGATTGGACAATTAAAGTAGTGTACCCAACAAATTTGAACAAAACCAGACGTCCAAAAGTATTAATGTATAAAATAACTAATGTCAAACCTTGGCCTTTTCATCAAACAGTGCAAGTTCTTCAGAGTATTTCCTCACTTCATCAGCAGAATCACCGATTGGGATGAAGTTCTCAAGAAATAGCAGGTGTTCATCCAGTATTGCACACCACTGAAAGACAAGACCAGCCACTTTAAACGCTGTAAACTCAGCCCAACTACAGCAGTGAAGAACTCTCCTTCATTAAATCTTCAACAGAACCTGCAACCGGAAAACCAGTCAACACAGTTTCATTCAAAAATCAAAACTGAATAAAACCAGTTAAACCTACAACCAGTCAACTAAAATCTCCATCTATCTAATAAGGAGAAAACATTATCATCAAATAGAAAACAGATGACAAAAAGTAACTACCGGTATAATTAAAGTACCTTGTTGTTTTCTTCTTCATACTGACGTAATATCAGAGATTTTGACAATGAAGCTCTGCATTTCTCGTATTCTTTACTATAATTCGATTGCCCGTCATTTACCTTTCCAATAAAACTAATAAAAAAAACAGAACAATTGCACTTACTCTTAACTTGTAAGTTACAAAATAGCTAACATCTTGTTCAGTGTCTTTAGATTACATTAAGTGGTCCTGGCCAACCAACAAAACTGCTCTACAATAGTCGTTGTTAAGTGTGCTTTCACTACCAACGTCAGATTCAGACAGTATGCCGTTTGCTTACATGTCAAGTGACAACAACCCTGATACATGCATTTATATGTAATGTATGAGTTGGGGTGCAATAATGGCAATGCTGTCTGTGTTGGCATTACTCAACTGCAATCTGTATTAAATGCTGTGGCTTGGTTGACTGGTCATATACCGAGATTTGGGCACATACACAGCTGCACGCATGAGGCATTGCATTGGTTACCGATGCAAAAATACACTGAATTTAAAATCTTAATGTTTATACACAACTGCCTTGCAGGCTATGCTCCATCTTATCTTAGGGAGCTCTGTGTCCATAAGTGGCAGCAGATCACTTTGCTCTGCTGCACAAGATAAGTTAAACACTTATGAGCTTAAACTTTCAGTCTAGCAGTGAGATTCCACACTGGTTGATCCATCTTTCAAGAATACATCACCTAGTCTATCTCTACCTCTGTCCTGTAAGCATTTTAAATTTGACTGAGGCCTTACATTGTTGGGCTGGAAATACAATTACAATCATGATTTAGACAGCTTTTATGGTGTTCATCAAGTCATATAAAACATTAAAATTGACTTCACTCATGGTTTGTGTGCCATTCTGCTATACACAAAGTGGCGTTATCTCCCCCAAAGCTATAAACCTAACATGCCATGTTGGTAACACACCATACAACAACTGTAGTGGGAAATATTGACCTTTTCAGCATTATCTTCTTTTACATTCAGTATGGTTGACACGCTTTATCATAAGGCACGTTCCTAACGACTTCGTGTGAACGTGTTCACACTTCATCTTGAATATTTGAAATGAAAACAGCTTTAATCACCTTTCAACTAATTTGACGTTGTGGACAGATATGGGAGGAAGTTTAGCAGAAGGCAAATTCTCTCCGTTGACTGTCTTCAGTACAACGATTTCTGCCCCAGCCTCGGATAACATCTTCTCCGCGCGCACATCCATCTGCTGTCGCTCGTGTTCCAAATTCTCAATCTCTGTCTTCAGTTGCCCAGCAGTCATCTTGTTCGACTGGATATTGTGCATGCGGAGAACACAGGCTTCTAAGTCTTGTGTCAGCTGCTCACATCTCTGATGAAGTAACTCCACCAGCTACAAAACGACACAAGAAATGAAACAATTCCTTCTGTGACAATAGCCAGAAAATTTATATCTTTAAGTTATGTACTTGAACTCTGATCACTCCAGTTTTCAAGAAGTAATCCGGAGGCAGTAAATAAATTTGTAAGTGATAGTTGTTTAAATAAACTTCTAGGGATATGTTTAACTAAACAGAGTGATATATACATCACTTAAAAAATATGGACCACCCCAATATATAATCTGCATTGCTGAAAAAGATCAATAAAAGGAAAGATATTAAAATGTATATTCCCTGCTGAGGATGATCAATTTGTATCGTCTGGCTAAAAGTAGTGTAAGACTTATGTAAGTCTTAGTTGGGCCAGAATGTTCAAAGATGCAAACTGTCTTTTGTTATAGAACTGCACTATAGCCTGATGCCATATGATAGCGTTGTTCTTGACTCCTGACTGGCAGATCAGCTGAGCTTATACAAGAGGGGCACAACTATCCTAATTCATCTCAATGCTAGTCTCTATCGTCTCTCGGTGGATGCCATTTGCAGCTAACCTGCTCCACAACAGCCCTGCTTAAAGCAACCATCCCAGGACCAAAAACAAGTTGCAACATTGCCTGTGGCAGGGCTATTAATCCTTATGACTGGCATCCTATTGGATGTAAATAAATAATAACCTTATGTCTTAGTATTCCATACTGGACAACTGTAACAACTATAAAAATTTTTTATATATTACAACCAAAACAAACCAATAAAAACTATGCTATGTTAACTTACCTGCTTTGAAAGGCTATATATTATTACATATTTATTCAGTATCTCTGGTTCCATTTCATGATACTGTCAATACTACAAAATCGATATTTAATCATTTATACTTAAACAGACTTTTGCACCATACTGTAATTTGGTTTTCCACAAGAGTATTTCGTCTTTAAATCTGCCATAATTTTAATGCATTTCTGAATTAAATTTTCAGTTTGTTCTCTTTCTCTTGTTTCCCTTCGTCTTTGAATGTCTGTCATTTATAATTCTGACAGAGGCATGTAATAAATGCTGACCTGCCTCACCTCTTTCACCTGAAGTGATTGATGCCTCATACATTTAGTGCTAAAATGTCGTTAGATTTAGATAGATTATAAACTTTTTAGTTCATCATCAGTTGTTGATGACAAAGTTACCTCACAATGTCTGAACAATTCGACATTGTTGTAGTAGAGTTTTCCACCAAGATCGGCGGTGAGTTGAAGAGGATCAATCAGACGATACAGTTCATCAACCGAACCCAAAATCTTTACCTAGAAGAAAAAACTATACATACTGAATAATTATGATTCATATCTAAATGACATAAACATGCTACAACTCCACTTGACAGAAGTATTGTATTAATTCCATTTCATTAACAAATGATGAACACAACCTGTGCCACATTCACCATCGAGGGTCAAAGAATTGACAATGAGGTAATAGCAGAACCCCCCACAGCAACGTATTACTGCCTCTTATATATAAAACGGAGACTTCCACAGCCAACGAGGTAATAGTAGAACTCCCACAGCGACGTATTATTGCTTCATATAAAAAGCCTCATATAGACAGCGGAGTCTTCAACAGCCAACGAGGTAATAGTAGAACCCATACGTGCATGTACGTTACGGTACGTAGCGATTATCGGTTTTCAGTAACTTACGTTATATGATAATATATTAAATTTTTTATGAAGGCCAATAAAAAACGATAATCGGTTTAAAATCAGATTTCTAAAACCGATAATCGGTTTGCCAAAAAACCGATATTAACAACCCTAATAATAATCAACCCATAAACAATAACAAGGAATTCCAGGAATCACAAAAGGAACTGCAACCTTGTTATGCATATCACCAGACGTTGACCATTCGTAACGGAGCTTCTGAAAGCCGTTTAAGAAACCAGCCGGTCGGAGTACATAAACATTTTCAATGAGTTTTCCTTCTGGAAAGACTTCCTACAAATAAAAAATTGCACCTCCGTGGTTAGTTGGAAATGGCATCAAGGCATATCTCTGCAGGCAAAATGTAATGAAAGAACATACACAGACTCATCAGAATTAAACCTGGCTTCTCCTGTAGATCATGACGTTTGACAACTATTTCACTTCAAGTGTCCATTAATTGATGTCTTGTGTGTTATGATAATGATGCTATAAAACTTTAATGACGAGCGTGTAATAAAAGTGACTGGGAAACCAATGCAGCTCATTGTTAAAGAGTTAATAGAACAATTTTCATATTAACCAAGACTTTAATGCTAGTAGATTGCTCTGAACAAAGAGAAAAAATATAAAAGTTGACAAATTCACGCAGTTATAGCGATTAAACTTAAAAAAGCAGCAAGGTACTCAAGTGTCAAGTATTGATGATAAAACACATGATGTAATCTGAAATACTAACGAAGATACGTCGTAGTAAGTCTTTGATGGAAACCCAGCTCTGGTTACGCCTGTCGATGACAACTGTGAATTTCGCTTCTTTGGCACTAAAAATTTACATTCCAAGAACTTAGCACACAGTTTTTATCTCAGAAATACACAGAGAGAGGACACTCTGGACTGTCTCTACGCTTTAGTTCATGTCACCTGGTTTTGGTTGTAGCAGGTCAAAACCATATCATCACATGTCCAGTGCTGTCATCTAGCATATCAAACCACATTTTTTTAGGCAACTTCTGTCCACATTTAGCAATGATTGCAGCCCTCTGCGGCTCTGCCCCTGGAAGTCAAATTTTGTCGACAACCACCTTCAGCCCTTAACGTCGACTTTTGTCGACAACAGCCTCAAAAGTGTTAAACTTAAACTGTGCCAAAAAAGAAACATGAAACAGTATTTTATAAACACAAAACAAAGTCTGGCCTAAGCTGAATGTCATTTTGTATTAATGGGTGAAACAAAACATAAATTTCCACATAATAAGAAAACCCAATTAGTAAATACTAAGCTATTCACAAAACTTAAACAGACAACTTTGTCACTTACTCAGCTATGTTTGTGAGGTATTCCAGAATCTTTCTATGCTGATCGTCATCAATCTTTGCGTCGATACTTTCATCAGGGAAAGTTATTAGAAGTTCATCAGTTGGAGTCCGGCCACCTGAACAATGAGTACAGCATAAGTATCCATCAACTATTAATTTACAGGAAGTTAGGTAGAGACTGGATTCACCCTTTGCACTCCAACACGGTCAACTTCTTTAAGCACAAGATAAGACCGACCTTTACCTTGCAATCAGTATTTGAGCTCAGCCAGGACATCAATTATCTACCTGCCCATATCAACCTAAAGCAATATATTAGAAAGAGAAGACATTAATTAGCAGCTATTTAATTAACATACAAAAATACCTTCTTTCCACCGTTGCTTACATAATTGCAAAGGTGAAAACCAAAACCATTCTGGCATTGGACTGCTCCAGTTGTAAACAATTCGAGAGCCACATGAATGACCTGATTAGAATACAACAATGTCACTTTCTAAAGCTAAATTTGTGATGCCAGGCTGTAATAGCCAAGTACACACTATGAAGATGACATGTTATCAAGAAGCTATCAGTATCAACATGTTGTTTTGATTGAGTTTCAATGTACTTGCAAGAGGCATGCTAACTTGTCTTGGTTTTTGTGTGGTTGCAGGTGATTCTGCCAATCCGGTCATGCCAAGTGGATACTTTCTTCTGCCTAGAACTCCGGAAACTCATCTGAGCGTGTGGCGTAACGAAGGGTTTCAGCGCCGAGGAGCAAGGTTTGATGACTGCGCCCCTTTTAATGTTCTTGTTGACTTTTAATCGTTTTTTTCATAGTACTGTGTACCACTGAAAGATAATTTTGCGCCCCTTAGGTGCTGCACCCGGGGGCGGCTGCCCCCTTTGTTACGCCACTGATCTGAGCTACAGGTACATGGGTCTCACACGTCTAAAAACTATCCTTTTCAAAAGGGCTTAACAGGAAGTTCATATTTTATGCCATAATATCAATTTTCACTAATATTACATTGAATTGTATTTGAAGTATTATTCAAATAGGAAAGAACAAATACCTGATAAGAAGACATAGTTTTGCTGAAGCAGTTTTGACAATTCTGGCGCTGTGTCGTTCGTGTCCATTTCAACCAAAGACTGCTCAAGAAAACAACAGAAAATAAATACGTTTACCAACAATAAACACACAACCATTAATATAGCTATTCCTTTTCCATCTAAGTGACTAACGTACATCAACGGTCTTGTCCATCAAGGACGCCAATAATTATACTGATGACACTGGATTCTGCTTTGTTGCATGCCAAGGCGGAGCAGCTGACCCTTCCCCTGGAGGTATACATGACACCTGCATAATGATTGCGTCATTCCAAGTCAAATCAATTACTGATATTTGATATTCGTAGAATTGAGGCGCCGTACATGCCTCAAAGTGTCTTAGTCTCACTCACAACTGCTATCATCTGTTTCAGTTTTCTTAGCTCTGTAGCTTGATTTCTGGTTTCAAAAATTTATCAGTTTTTGACATTCTTGGGTTTAACCAGTTGAATTCACTATTTTACTAGATGAAACGATAAATTACCAATAAACGTCCTTAACACAACCATTAGAGACACTCCTTCAAAAGTCCCAGTGTTACTTCCTATCAATTGGCATCATGAGGGTCAGTTAAGCTCAGGTTAGGCATCGTGAGGGTCGGTTAGGGTCAGGTCAGGGTGGGTGTGGCCTGAATCCCCGAAACCCGAATTTCTAAGTCCGACCTGAATGAATATAATTAACAAATAAACATGTGAATAGGCAGTATATCGATATACATCAAGGCCACGCTAGATCTACGTCATGTTTACAATTTAACTCTGAATAGCTTCCGGGAGTTCGGCCGCTCTCTAGAAAACTGTTTTCGGAAAAACATTTATTTCCAGTGTTTTCGGGTTGACCCCGTTAGGGTTAGTGTTATCATTCAATAAAATGCTAAAAACTTTCCGTCACAGAAGTAATTTCTTCACGAGTTGCGTGGCGAAATCTTTCAACACAGAAGCACCACGTATTATTTTTTAGTAATTTCTTTCTTTCTTTGTAACTGGTTGCGGTATGTCGGCAAGAGCTCAATACACAAATATGAGGAATTTCAGGTATCCGGCACACTACAGCATTTACGATAATCCCATTTTTCTTTACAAAATAGTTTCGGGGATCCGACGTAAATACCAGTTGGAGAATCGGATCCGCTACGCACCCGTTCTAGCTAACCGTCGCACTCTTGCTGCTGCAAACAATGCATGTAATTGGTAGCCCACATGGAATTGATAAATTTTAGATAAATCAAGTCTAAACGTGTTGAGTGCATTACAAAGTTTAGTCGCTTCGAACCTGCAATTAGGGAAGCTTATTTTTAGTTCAACCTTGTATTTAGACTGACCGAAGAAGTATTCAGCCAGTTGTTAACCTCTGTCGCTGGATACGCTGCCTTTCGTTCACTTGCAAAAACATAAACCGCGTATTATTCAGCTGTAGTATACGTTAACAAAATTCAAACACAATAATTATCTTTGCTGACATCAAGTTTTCATTTTAATTGACTAAATCTCCCATGATTTTCTTCGAACTTCACGAGTAGCACGTGACAACAAAACATCCGGTTTCACTTTCCCAAGGTTTGGTATCTTTGGTAGAAACTGTCGGCGGACAATGAACTATATATGCATCGAGGTTGTCACGACCGATCGAGCGACTCTGATCAGTAGTTTTCTTGAGGGTCGATCGCTATATAAATGTTCGATAGGCCTACAAACTGAATGACTGATCTGTAGATTAGTTGAAGTTGAAGCCTAATTGCGCAGATGCGACAAGTAGGCCTATATACGTGTAATGACCAGTATAGGCCTACCACGGAATTATCGTCATTGTTACGGGCCTTACGGCTATATAGGCCAATAGATTATAGATATATATATAGGCTCATTATAGCGCCCCCATGCTCAAGAGCGCAATATCATATAGGGCCCATGCATAGCCGAATAAAGGGCTTAGAAACGAAAGATGTGCTAAGACTTTAAAAATTTCAAGTTCATTAATAACTATCGTTGCGCAATTCTGACATAAATATGTACGTAGGCCTAGGCCTACGGTTTATCAAATAGGCTATAGGCCGATCGTTATTCATGATCGTAGGGCCTAGGGCCGTAGGCCTTATGAGCTCCAAATTTCTAAAGTGCCACTTGAAACTAAGCGCAGGTCGCCAGCTTAATTATTTACGAGCGCTGCGTTGAGTCAGATATTGAGGCGGGTTGTCCAGAGATACCAAATAGAGATCTCAGTAAATTAAGTTCGATTATTTAGGCCTACCTAGCTGCAGCCTGCCAGGGAGCCTAACCGTAGGCCTAATATTCCTATTAATTTGAGATTTCTACAACGCCCAAAAACGAAGTCGTATAGGAATCAGCTTATAGCCTATTCATTGGTTGAGACCAGAGAGCAGTGGAGTCTACCAATGGGTGGGGGTTGGGAGATTAACGACCTTCCACGGTTGTAAAAACGGGGAGGGGTGTAATTAAGCGTTGTGTACAACTGTAGCCTACATAAACTGGGTTGTTGATGATTTTTTATATTCATTTACAGTTCTGATCTCGAGCGACTTCTGAGTCTCTTATATTTTAAGTCGCCCGAGAGTCGGGGATTTGTAGGCCTATAGGCCTAGGCCTATACTTTGTAATTCCATTCCAGGTGGCGGCGTACGTGTAGGCCTGTAGGCTATACTGCCAGAGAGAGGAGACCAGATTGAGCTAGAGGCAAGCAGGGTCGCATTAAGGCCAGTGCAGGCCCCCGCGCTGTGATTACCTTCCAAAGGCTCCCTCTGACAACCACCGTGAATAACACGCACATTAAAAATTTCTTCATTTCCGAAAATGCGGGTCCCTCAAAACTGCTGCATCACCATTAGGCCTAGCACCCTATATGAGGGCCTGACTACAGGAGTCGCTAAAACGGGTTTTGTTAAGAATTTTCGGGGAAAGGGCAGATGTCCAACCATAAGACTGAATACGACAGGACACAGTAGGGCCTACACGATCTTTTAGTTTCACAATGTCAGCAGAGCCGACAGCGCACAAGAGGCTAACGCTTGCGCTGCGTTGAAGAATGCCTTTGAGGATGAGTATTTGCTATGAGCAACCGCATAATCATAATTATGTAGAAACAAGAAGTAGTTCTCGAGAAACCCGGATGTTAGTCATTTCTTAAAATAAAGATAAGCTATTTTTAGGACTAAATAGTTTTATAGTTTTATAAATAATTTCTAAAAATTATAATTACCGGGTTAAGGTAAATATGTAAAAGTTTAGCTCCTTTGGTTGATAATTCAATAAGAGTGTTAGCTGATCTTGGGCGCATTAATCTGTCATAATATGCTAAGAGTGAAGCGGTGACTAAGATCCGCCATCTTGGAAGAGGCGTTCGTTCACATTGCGAGCAGTGCTTCGACAGTTTCAGTTATTTCAAAAGATTTGTTGGAGTTTACATTCGTAGTCTCGTAACAAACGATAATGGCGGGTCACGATAAAGATGAGCTTGTTCAGAAGGCGAAGCTTTCTGAGCAGGCCGAGAGGTACGACGACATGGCTTCGGCGATGAAAAAGGTACGATTTTGCCTGTGAATAAGCATTTCCCACGATTTACCTCCGTTGACTGTACAACGTGTGGCGAATTGTACAATTAAACACGAGATTAAGTAGGTTTTTTGTTTATTCTTACAAGGTAACCGAATTAGGATCGGAACTGACGAACGAGGAGCGAAATCTTCTGTCGGTCGCTTACAAGAACGTCGTCGGAGCCAGGCGATCGTCATGGCGAGTCATTTCCAGCATAGAACAGAAAACGGAGGGCAACGAAAGAAAACAGAACATGGCCAAGGAATACAGAGAGAAAGTAGAAAAGGAGCTGAGAGAGATTTGTATGGATGTGCTGGTAGGCAGATGTTTCAAAACGCTTTTAAATGGTTAATTATATTAGGTGAAAAGAAAACCATTCAAGGCGGCGGAGTTAATCATGACTTGCACGTGTGCCTTATTCGGCAATGAATCATGCATGCAAGAGCTTTCATTGTTAGGCAAAGAAAGTGTTTAAGTTACCTCTTTGATTCATTTTATCTTTACTAAATAGTGCCATTGCTTTATAAAATTCAGAAGTGGAAGTTCAGTCAAATTGTGGAAACAACTTAGTATACTTATTAATTATTTCAGTCACAAGCAGTTGGTGTTAATAAACACAAAGATTTGTAAGAATCTAGTTGAGTAGTGTAGCTTTTCAAACAATGTAAGTTTTTGAAGAAGATCTGTCATCTAACTATAGAAAGTGAAAAGATCAGATCGATACAAAGATGTCGATTCAGTTGTCTGTATTATTCACATACAGGCTGTTCTTGAATCTGGAGCGCTAAAGTAAGCGATCATCTGCGTTATGTCTGATTGATTTCTATAGCTGAGTTGCTACTGGGTTCACAAGTTACTGCACAGTCACAGTTGTCACTTGTAGAAAATTGTAAATTTTACAGAATTATTTTTAATGTTTAAGAATTCCCTTTCACCACAGCTCCATTCGGCTGATTCATTGCCAATAGACTTGCTTATGGGCAGGTTATCTTTACTTTGGTGTCAGACTTTAATATGCATAAATAGGGAATAATTTATGCCTGATTTTTGTGATAATGCCTTGGGTTATTATCTTATTATCTTAAACTGAAGTTTAAATGGGTATGTTTTGTCACTTGATGATAACCATAATTTAAATCAAGAATATCATGGAACTATATCCAGATATTTAATCTACAGTATTTTAGACAGCTTTATCTGTGCAGCATTTTTAATCACCAGTGCTAGAGGTTAGCAAATTGTTTTAATTATAGACAATTGCTTTTGTACCAAGCACATTATAAACCGTAAGAGATATATTTAGCCACTCAACTGAAGTATTGGTTTTATGTTTGTTTGTGTGTTCTATTATTTGGTTATAGGGTTTGTTAGACAAGCATCTGATTGCAAAGGCTAGCAATGCTGAAAGTAAGGTGTTCTACCTGAAGATGAAAGGAGACTACTACAGATACTTGGCTGAGGTTGCTTCAGCTGCTAACAGATCAGGTTTGACCCTCTGAAATTTTGAAGTGGATTTTGTCACCATTAGTGATCGCGCGTGAACAGTGGCGTAGCAATGGGTTGTGCAGGTTGTGCAATGCACAACATTGCACAAGGGCCCCCGGCGGTCAGATCGTCAGAGGGGCTTTCCTTTCAGAATGTTATCAAATCAACTTTACCAAGCCCAGTTAGCTACATCGGTAAGAACTTAGGCTGCGTCTCATGCGTTTTTTTGCTTGAAATTGAAGGTGGGTTCAAGGGGGAGGGGCCCACCACCGAAGCTCTGCACAAAGGCCCCCAGGAAACATGCTATGCCACTGTGTGTGAAGGAACTGTATTGACATTTGAAATACAAATTTTGAGGACTAACTGTATTTGAAGTTTGTTGGGATAATTCTTGCTTAAAAACAGGTTTCTATGTATTTAATTATTTTAAAATGAAGCATTTGAACCAATGAACTAATTAGAAAAACACTTTTGGACCATTTAGATTTAAAGTGTTAATGTTAACAACAGTATCTGGCATGTGCAAGGATTTAGGCCACTTGCTTGTACTGAAAGAGTAACAAGGCAATGATGCTTTTGTTGCAGAGGTTGTTGGTGAGTCAGAGAAAGCCTACCAAGCTGCGTTTGAAATTGCCAGGGAACAGATGCAGCCAACCCATCCAATAAGACTTGGACTTGCGCTCAATTACTCCGTTTTCTTCTACGAAATTGTGAATGCTCCTGATAAAGCTTGTCAGCTTGCCAAACAGGTGAAACATTTATCTAAATTTAAAACTTGATTGTCAATGTGTGTTGGATGTTGCTGGCTGTTTTACTTGATGTTGATGGAGAAACGTGTGCATCAGTTTTGTGGCATTGCAGTGGCAAGTGGCATTAGCTGAATAAATGATCTGGTATTGGGACACAAGTTACAATTATGTGCATTAATGTAATGCCACATGAAAGAAGTTTGGGTCTGGCCCACTGAAAGTTTGACATTTTGGACTAAAACTCTAGTTTAAAACATGGTTTTAAGAATTTGATATTCTTGGACACAAAAGAACAAAGATTAGAAGAAAGTAATGCTTGCTGGGTTAGAATATGGTTTTGTTGAACATATAAAATATTTGTATTTATATAGAACTGTGGGTAGACTAACTTGTTCTTTTGTCGTTTGTTCTCTAGGCTTTTGATGATGCAATTGCCGAGCTAGACTCACTCAACGAAGACTCTTACAAGGATAGTACGTTAATTATGCAGTTGCTGCGCGACAACCTCACTGTGAGTAATTCTTTTGTTCTTAGTGTTGTCATTCTGTATACTCAGTTGATATGTATTGTAGGTTTAATGTTGTATGGAAAATACTCTGTGTGATAGTACTCGGATGTTACAAGTTTCTGTCAACAATAGTTGAACAGCCAGCCAACCTTTCCATGAACTGCACATTTGGCACAAAGCAACTGGAAACTGTCAGGTTTTTGTGATGCACCAGAAATCGAATCTTGATTGCCAGATTTGATATCTGTGTTGGCATTCAGTGTGTGATGGGTTGATAGTATATCATGAATTCACGATGTTTTGTCTTTATCTGTGGCCCAAAAACACTAAATTCATAATTGGAGACAAAGCAAATTATGCTTTAGAGGATCTTCTTGATGGGAATAAATGTTCTTCTGCATATTAGCGCCTTCGTGAGTTTCTTATAAGGCGCTATATAAATGGCCATATACATACATACATACATGACATTAGTATTTGGTCAAAATTTTGTGTCTTTGACTGCTTGTAACCCAAACTTGCCTGTTTGAAAATGCCAAAGGTCATATTGACTGACTTGTTCTTCAGTTGCTATATTCAGACAACTAGCTCTTTGACACTTGTCACCAGGTGGCTGTGTAAATATACCAGTGTGAGTTAGTTTAAGTTAAAAAGAATTTGATGCGGGAGTATTTTCATCTGAATAATGATGACGATGTGTGCCCTCTCACAACGCAGTCTATGACCATCGGAACAAAGGTCGACCTCTCCTCGCATACCTCAATGCATTGCAATTCGTTGAATGCACTAACCATGCACTAACAAATTAATGCTACCACACTCTGATGGATTACAAGGGAAATGTGTTGCAGAGTACAATAAATAATTGAGTGCAGTAAGTCAATTGAATGTTGACCTACTGCTAATGCAAGTGCCATCATTGGTTTATATATAACTTTAAAAACTTGTAAAAGCACAAGTATAAACATTATTTGCAGTCTTTTACGACGAGCATAAGAAGTACGGTCGTTTACGATATGTTATAATGATGTTTTGGGCTATAGCACCCGTTCAAACTGCTGTATCTGAAAACAAACCAGCATGCACCAATAAATTGATGCTGTTTGTGTATTTGTGCAGAATTCAGTTTAAAACAAATTTCGTGTTTACGCTTTAGCTCTATCTTCAGTGGTTTGATGTGATGATAATGTTTTTACCCTTAAGAGGTGAAATGGATAAAATATCTGACGAGGGTCAAAACTAGGATTAACACTATCTAGCATGCAAGGGTTAAGCACACTCAATGACTTCATAAAACATCATAGTTAATAGGTTTCAAAATTCTAGCATTAAATTTCCTTGTTTCAGGATGTATGTTAATTTAAGTTTTTTGTGCTTGTGAAATGACACTGAGATATTATTCGCTTGCAGCTGTGGACTTCAGACACCAAAGAAGATGACGATCAAGCTGGGGCCAACTAGAGACACAAACACTGGAAGTTTCACTTACAGGAGAAGAGAGCAAGGGACAGAAGAAGAGATAGGGGGTCGAGTGCACAAACAAAGATACTGACTTCTACAATGATTGGTGTTAATTGATTAACTTTTCTCATTGTTGGCCTTCAGTGTCAGACGTTGTTGTGTTGTGTTTGTTTGTTAATTATGGCTAATCCAAAATAGTCGTGACAACCTCTGTGCAGTTCTAACTTAATGTGACCAGAGCACTTTTCAAGTTTGGTCTAGCAAGCAGGATAAGTATAGATCCACTCTTCCTATCCTCCCATTGGTAATTTTTCAGTGGTAAGTTGTAGCTGTTTGTACTTGCCTATATTTGAAAACTAGAATTGATCTATCTGGTGACAATTTTATAATGAAAACCCTGTGTTGTAGTTTTCCCACTTTAGCATGTGTTGGTGGTATAGCTTACTATACTTTACATACCATATCCTTGTTGTATGTACCTCTTGACCAATCTGCATCTCTGTGGCATACTGTATTCCATTAATGTGGGCACCTTACTTAACGACAGTATTGTAGCATTTCTTAGGTGATGTTTTATGTTGCGATTGTAGCTGCTGGGGATGATGATGATGATACAACAGTATATCTGGTGTACCTCTGTGCATCATGGCTGTGTTCGAGGTGGATGTTTATACTGTAGTTTTCGGCACTTGCATACCTGTGGCATACCATCCATCTTTTTATGGACGATAGGGTATGTGTGTGTGTATGTATGTGTAAGATGATTGAGTTGCTTCAAGTGGATCAGAGACACTGTGCTGAAATGTGTAGATCATAACTTGAATGTTTTTATAATTTGTTTTCCAGTCTGTGTAAAATGTGCATTGTGTATGAAGTTGCCATCCACCGTAGTTGTGTGTATAATTACAATGGCATACCTACATCTGTTTACCTCTGGCTTTGCCTTTTTAATCTACTGTTCGTACTAGTCCTTGATGTGAAATTTTGGGCACACTACTGTACTTTTTTTTTAACTAGGATGCAAGACTGTGATCTTTATTTGTGGTTTTGCACTGCTATTCTTTAAAATGTTCTTGCTTCAGAGCTAGAAGGAAAATGGCTGGTATCGTAGATTCACGATATGAGAATTCGGAAAATGGGGTGCAATTTCTAGAAATTGCAGAATTTTTTGCTCGATACTGGGATGATGATGCTTGGGATAGTGTAAAGGGAAATGTGTTAGTTGTGCTTTTCTGTCCGAATCGCCAAATGAATACAACGTATAACTTGTGCAGGTATTTTGTAAAGGTTTACAAGGATGGGGAACAATTGACGAGACTAGCATAAAGCTCGAGACAGTGTCCTGCGTCAGCCATCAAGTGGAAGCCACTTGATCTAAACATACTGCTCTTGACTCCTCAGTAACACTTCTTACCCTGCTGTGGTATTCTTTGAAACAAATCTAACCCCACTTGGGTATTGGTATTTAATGATTTAATGTTGGGGAAATAATAAAGTTTTTGGAAATTTGAATTGTGCGCTTTTCTAAGAAAATTGTAATTTACCTGATTAAGCCTTTTGTTGATTTGTCTGTGGCTATCTAGTTTAGGAGTTGATTTGGTTGTATTTTGAGGAGTGACGGAGATGATTGTTGATTATGGCGTAAATATGCAGTGGAAGGCATGCAAGTTCATTCAAAGTGATTTGTTTTCTGAAGATCACAGTGGGGTTTGTATAGTGGTTAGAGATATGGTTAATATAGGTTTCCGTGTGAAACTTGAATTTTCTTATTGCGGGTTTGCTGGGTCATAATGGAACACAATAGTGCACCAGAATCGTCCTTGTATGATCGAAATCTGAGGATGTTCTGCTAAATCTGCAGAAAAGGATAAATCAGGCCACATTGTAGGAGATGGAAGTTGCCTTTTTTTATTAGGGAACAAGACAGTGGAGGGCATTTCAGAACACCGGTCATTGCTCAGTGCCAGTGGCGGATTTAGCTATAGGCTTGGAGAGGCAGTTTGTCCCGCGCTTCTCTTGGCTAGTGTAGTTGAGTGGTTCTCACTCTGGACTGTCAATCGAGAGGTCGGGGTGTTCAAATCCCCACCAGGGCAGAAAATTTTGTTCGAGATTTCTGTTCCACCAGCACCCCTAGCCAACTCCGCTATAATGACACTGACTGTACACTGTCGGTGGGAAGATGAGACGGCGAGGAAGAGGGTTGGCCACCCGCCCTCGTATGCCGAGGCTAAGAAAATGAAGTTGCTAACACTTCATACCCATGGTTGCCTCAGGGTTAGCTCAAGGGACTGCTGTTCTCTTGGATGTAAAATTATGGCAGTGTCCCGTGATATTCGATCCCCCCCATAAGCATATCCCCGGATGGAATAAACCGGTGTAGAGTATCTGGGGGGATAAACCATTCTATCCCCCCATCGTCATACGAATCACGATAGCCAAGACGAAAATCCAGTCAAAATCACCAAACACGAAGTAAATTAATTTCAGGTCGACGTACGAACTAGGATACGCAACTTAAAAAATTGTATGTGTACAATAAATCCAAACAGTACGACTCAATACACTTAGAAACTGCCAGTAATGCAAGATAAGATACTCCATTTCGCTAAGGGGATACTCTATTTTGTGACAGCTGCACTCCTCAGAGCAGACCCGTGCATGGTGGACTGCCGGAATGTGTCGTCCCTGTGGATATGCTCTTGCTCTGCATGCTGGGGCTTTACTGAATGCTATCGAAGCTTGCTTGTCTCCTAAACATGCAACTGATGCCAGTGATTATAAAGATAGAGTACATGTATGTGTGCAAACTGTGTAGAAAGACGAGATTAAAGCGAGAATAATAATAATAATAATAGCATCACTATGATCGAAATCTGAGGATGTTTTGGCTAAATCTGCAGAAAAACATACATCAGGTCACATTGTGGAAGACAAGAATTGGTATCTTTTTATCCATCTAGTTTAACTTACGGAAATCTTGTTTGTTTGTTTGTTTGTTTGAGCCACTGGCTAAAAAGTCAAATCTTGCGACGACTAATTCGATCACTAAAAATTATTCAATCGTCCTGAAACTTGGCAGATAGACTCGCCCTCGCAGACACTTCATTCTATAAAAATTTCAGCTCCCCAAAAAGGCAAGCTTATAGAATCGGGGAATCCCCTTTTTCGATACGCAGCGTTGTCATTGGCCGCAACAAAAACGGGCGCGCTGCCTGATTAAACGCACGCTATGTCGTAAAATGAACGCGTACTATATATTTGTAGAGGTAACTGCTTCGTAAGACGCATTATAGGATACTAGATGGATATAGTAAAAAACTTTGTTTTTACGGGCTGTATTTTATTATAAATCTGAAAACGATAAAGAGGTCTTTTGTTGACCGTTGAATGATTGGTATAGTGCATGAGCCTATACTAGCCTAGTAATGCGGACAAAGGGAGGGAGGGGTCGTCCTTTATGGACGACCCCATTGACGACTAATCCACCAGTCGCGGCTTCACTGGTGTTGGCTTGTGCCGAAAGGAAGGAAGTGGGTTTAGTCGGATTCAGACGGAGCTTTGCTGAATGCCATCAAAGCCTGTTTGTCTCCTAAACTTGCCAGTGGTTGTAAAGAGTGAGTAGACCGTATGTGGAGCAGTGTAGAAGACGACAAGCTTGGTGCAACAGTGGTAATCGTTGATGACGGTGGTTGTGTTGTGGCGTAGGAGTAAAACCTGGATAAGATATCTTGAAGAGTTCGGTTTTCAATCGTGAGTGGAAAAGCAGTAGCGGACAGTGCTAGCGGAGGAGAGGTGAAAGATAGGCGAGATAGAAGAATGAGAAAACTGCAGGAGATATTTTGAGAGTTCATTCCATAGACCTGGAGCAGCATAGACTAAGGAGCGGTTGCAGAATTTCAGAGAGGAAGAGACTTAAAGCAGAGATAGAGAAAGACGATGAAGAGCGAGTAAACCGGGCGGTTCGATGGTAAATAGTTGACGAATAGCTGGCGAATGTATGAGGATCAGAGGTGCAAAAAACCAAACTTTTTTCAAAATGAAAAGTTGGTTTTTTGGTTTTTTGGTTTTATTTGGTTTTTTGGTTTATTGTTTTGGAGATTTTCCTATTTCGGATCATAAAACTCATAAAAATGTCATAATACGGTACCGTTCAAAATAATCAGATGCATAGGCCTATAAATGAAATTAACTAGAACAGTAGAACTGTAGAATGTCATAAAACGAAGTTAACAAAGACCATACAACAATTTCCAAAAGAGTTTAAGAGGCGACATTTTTCACATTTATAATTTTGAAATTTGTAAAAAACCAAAAAACCAAAATTTGAGGTTTTTTTTTTTTTTTTAAAAAAAAAAAAACCAAAAACCAAAAAACCAAGCCTTTAACAGCCCTGATGAGGATTGAACGGTTTGAAGGGCATTTTTTGTGATGAATGCGCTGAGGAGTTTTAGCCAATGAAGTGATTTGAGAACAAATGTTATGTGGCGGTGTTTGGGAGTTTTGGTGACTGCGCGGGCGGGAGCTTTCTGGACTGTTTGCAGGCGCTTTACTTGAGAAGAGTCGATGTTGTACAAAGTGGAATTACAGTGGTCGAGTTTGGAATGAACATTAGACGTGGCTCTTATGTAGGCGGTCATAATTATGTGATCAAGTATTGGGAGCAATCGACGAAGGTTACGAATTTGCTTTACATATAATTAATAATAATAATAATAATAATAATAATAATAATAATAATAATAATATTGGGTTCGATGAGGCCCTAGAACCTTTATTCTAATAACCATGATTTTAAGAACTCTGATTTTATAATAATAATAATAATAATAATAATAATAATAATAATAATAATAATAATAATAATAATAATAATAATAATAATAATGATAATAATAATAACAATAACAGCCGTAACACAGCCATGCCGTTGCAAGGGCGCCTCACAGTCAACTAACAGCAGGTGCCAGATAGCTGGATGATGTGGTCGGCAAAGGCGAGCTTTTGTTGAAGGTGATTCCATGATTGCGGACAGGAGATGAGTAGAAGAGAAGAGCAGTTCGTTGCATTCAGCATGGAGCATGAATTTGCGGGCCTGCTTCTGGCATCCTTCGAGGTGGGTATACGCAACCTCTCGCGAACACCAATGTCGGATTATGGGGATGCTAATTGCCGCGGCGGTGCGACTCTTCTGAATTTGTGTTGTGCGAATTAAGGCTCTTCTCCACAACATTAGTATCCAGTGGACAGCAGATGTAAGGACAATGACCCATTTGAGTTTTTTGGGCTACGCCAATGAATTGTCCCCAAGCTGACTGACGAAAGAAGGTTGCATACTAATTAAGAAAGGTAAATAAATGCTTAGGATTATGAAAAACGTCATCAGTTTTGCGGCGAGGTTGTAAGTACAACATTCGGGCTTTTCGTACTTTTCCCCTTGCAGACTTAACTGGATGCGCAGTTGATCAAGCAGCGCAGGTGTCATACATGTATACGCTCCAACTGCTTTTTTTCGATCGACCAGGTAAGCAACGGCGTTGATAACCGCCTGATCTATTATTATTATAAAAATACGGGCTTTTCGTACTTTTCCCCTTGCAGACTTAACTGGATGCGCAGTTGATTGTGCGCTCAGGAAGTCGGATGGTCAACCAATTACGTGGCTCAAATTGTGGCTAACCTGCAGACATGTTCGCAAGTATCGGACTATATGTGAGAGACACATTACTCTAGGTTCTAGGTTCCTCATGGAACCAGCCTCTGTATAAAGTCAGTGCAGCTGCAAATGCAATGAAGAAAATATAAATATCTGCTCATCTTGCTCCTACTGGCCGCAATGCTCTCTCTCGAGACTTGCACCTCTGTATGTCTTCCAATCGGCTCTCACTTAATCCAAATAAGATGCAGCTCATCTGGTTCGGCACTCGCCAACAGCTTCTGAAGTTTGACTTTCCCCTTCTTACAGAGAGATTCCATCCTTTACGTTTCACTCCAGTACTCGAGGCCTTGGTGTAGTCCTGGACAGCACACTCACCTTTTCTGAAAATATGGCCAATCTTACCCGATCTTCCTACTTCCACCTGAAGCGTCTTAGAGCAAGCCGACGCTCTGTCTCCTCCTCTATCTTTATTTTATGGTCCTGTATTGTCCATGCCTTCATCTGCTCTTGAATAGATTATTGTAATTCTCTCCTGGTTGGTCTTCCAAAAGTTCGTCTCTCCCAGACTCACCTCTTCAGTCTGTACTTCTAAATGCTGCACCCAGACTAACAGCCTGACTTCTTCGCTCGTCTCGCATCTCTGCTTTCATGCCTGACCACCTTCATTGGCTCCCACTTATTGTTGGGGTTCAACTCAAGGTTCTCACATTAATCTACCGGTCGTATACTGGCCTAGCTCCCAAGTATCTGTGTGAGTCAGTGTGACTTCATCAGCCCGCCGACCTCAGCCACTTTTCTTCGCCCGCTACGCTCACTTGACCGGCAGCTTCCTCCTTCAACGCTTTCGTCTTTATTAACTGGTGGGCCAAGTGCCTCTTTTCGTTGCCTCAAGACCTCTTTATTTTCTCTGGGTCTCTCGCACTGGGAGCGCCTCTGAGTGGTGTGCACTGCGAGGGGCGCTATATAAATTTATAGATACAATAAAAAATACAATAAAACTTGCAGACTAAATACCACACAGCCAGCCACCATTTCGGTGTCGTTAACTTAAGTTGTTAGGTTAAAATGTAAATGTACATATACACATTTTTGTATAGTGACCGTATGACCTCGACCCTGTTCATTTTTCGATAAGTTGATCGGGTGAGATCCTACACCACAGCTGTCATGTGAAAATGAGTACCACGCCATTCAAGGTCCTCTGTACAATGTGCAGTAGGGTGACACTCAAAATTAAAGTTTTAAATTTTAAAAGTCTCACCCTTTCAGATGGTTATATACATTTAAGTAACTATTCAGAAATTTTTTGAAATTAATTGGTCAATGTTTAAAGGTCGCTCAACGCGGGAAAAGTTTGACATTATGGTCAGTGCTAAACACAATGATGATATACAGGCTATCAACTTATGGTCTTGATACCACTACTGTTTATCAAGTCCCTTTATGATTGTTTGTTGTTTGAGTCTGGATATTCCTTCCCATGGTTCTCAACCACCTGCAGTAGGTATTACTTCTGTTCTTCCTGATTTTGCAAGCACTCCATTGAATGACTGACTGTATCAGTGCGTAGACGCGTACGTTCGACCGCATCATTTACGACTTTGAAGCTCATAACTCGGCGACGAGCCAATAGAAAGTTGTCGTTTGTCTGTCATGCGCTTGGAAGTAGTTGTAGAAAGTCTGCAGGAATATCCAGTGCAGCAAAGAGTTTCTTAGTGTTTGTAGTTACAAAATCATATAGCTCTCGTAGTGGTACTTCCTGCACATTAACTTTGATATGCCAAAGAGGTTCATCGCATGCTAGACGTTTGAGGGCTGCAACCATTGCTATCATCAGAAGCAGCCGAATCAAACCATGCCACGCCAGCCAACATCTCGCTCAAGTACCACAAATGGTTTGAAAAGCTATGTGCTGCTGCTTTAGCGACGGTCTCATTTGCTGCATTGTTCAAAGACATTTACTAGCAGCTGTCTGAATCCTCGTTATGCCTCACTCTCAATAATATAATCCAATCTAATTTGCCCCATTAGAACTATACCTATTAAAGTGCTGAACAGTGCATTATCCAGGCCCAAAGCAATAATAGTACTATAGTCTCTAATACTATAACTGCATAATCATGCATTGATGTTACTTGTTGCGTCTTGACAGCAAGTTATTAAATAAACGAAAAATACAAAATACAATTGTTACAAATGAGCTGCTGCAACTGTTGCAAGTTATTCCAGGGTGCTGACATTGGACACTGGCATGTGCACAATGCCTTGAGATACACCTGAAGAACAAATTAGATCGAACTCAAGCCGGCTTAGCAGTTTAAACGCAGTCGGATGAAAATGAGAAAGGAAGAGGTAGATTTTCAAACAATATATCAACTTCCCCATCCACTGCATTCTGTGGAAAGCTCCAGGAGCAATGATGTGTTGTTCATCACCAGGTGGGACGTCTAAAAATATCAAAGCTAGTCCCAAAAGCTCTTTGTAGTCATCTCATGCATGAAAATTCTTCAACTGACCTTGCACAAAACTGACCAAGTCATCTCTGAATGGCTCCAGCAGTGAAACAATAAAATATTCAACCATGTAATTCCTATGGCCATCTTTATCAATCGAGCTGCAAGATTTCACAAATTTTTCTAACAGTTTCATTGTAGGTCTGCTTGATTTTGCTGTCAGAGTATCGAAGACTCTCCCACGATCAGCTCATGCACATGATGTCTGCAGGGCAAGCTTAGAAGATTTGTCTTAAGCTTGAGCTCCAGCAGAACACATGGTCCTGCAAGAAGGCTGGTTTTGCTAGACGTGTCAAAAGACATAGGTCGTATGCGGCCAACTACATGTATATTCTACTCTTCAGGAAAGTTGAGAACAGCTGAAGCTTGTGCTTTGCGTGTTCCATTAGGCAGTAAAGGAACTCCTAAGAATTTCATTTTTCCTTCACCTGATACCAGCACAACCAGCCGGTCAACATGTTCTGTTGATGTCAACTTGCCATCCCAATGAACTGTAAGTGGAACCTCGGGAGCACACTGCACAGGCCACTAATCCATCTACAATACTAAGCCGTAGTTGTAGCCTACTCATCAGTAAGTAAAAAATTATTAAATGTCAAATGCTGTTCTAAAATAATAAATTAATGCATTACATTTTGTTCTCTTTTTACAGCTTCAATATAACAAAGACATGCAAAATCTTTACATTAATTTATTGGTTTTAGTAAAGTGAATAATAACTGCACTATGCAAAATGATTGATGAAGAAAGTATAACAGGGGAAATTAAAATCAGAATTAAAAAATTTCATTGGCAGCGCAGCCAACAAAATTTTTGAGCGTATTTACTTTTATTAACATTGTGTCTCTATTGAAAGTTCAGTGACCTTGAGCGACCTCTAAATGTTTTTAGATTTCACTAAAATTTTCTACAGATGTCACTAATATTATAGAGAACACTTTTGAGGGGTGAGACTTTAGAAAATCTAAAAATAATATTTTTGTGTATTGTTCAGTGTCACCCTAATGTGCAGGTGTCTTTATATCTGAAGTAATTAATTGATTGATTTCACGAACAGCATAACTCCGTCACCAGATGCTTATACGTATTTACTAATATTCTTTTAACTAAGAAATAAATATCAAAATCAGTGGGAGCTGTTGACAGAGTATTCTTCAATACCGTTTATTCTGTTTAGCTTTCGAAACTGCTTCGATTGGCAGCGCTACAGCGCAGATCTGTGGGAACGCTGGATAGCAACTGGTAGGCCTGCACAGGCATCTGGGGAGGAAAAGGGACTAACGAAACTGGAAATGGAAGGAGTACGGGAATGAAAGAGACCAGGAAGAGGAGGAGGAGCAAGGGGCGGCGTCGCAAGAGGCGTCGTCGCTTTTATGGTAGTGCATGTATTATGTGGGCAGAAATCATTGTCGAGTCATGTCTATTGATTCGAGTCGTTCATGCGTGGATTGTATTGTCTTAAAATGCAGCCTCTTGCTTTGTCTGTTACGTGCGTCGCCTCTGATATTTGCATCTATTCTAATCCGAATTATATATATATATATATTATATATTATATATATATAAAATATATAAATAATAGTCATGGAAGTATACAGTAGGCTATACTCACGTAGGATTAGGCCTATGCACGAATATTTCTAGGCTATATATATTATAGGTGTATATATACGTAGGGCGCATTTCAAATACACACACACATACATATACATTCTGAAAATGTATATATATAATATATATATCGAATATATTTATATAATATATATAGGCCTATTGATTCTGTATGCATTTATAAAATCCGCCTCTGTATAGATATAAAAATACGTGTTCTGCATATTATAATAATAATAATCCATCTATGATATATTGGCATCTATAATATACGCACATGGACGCGTATACATAAATCTATAAGACTGCATGTATCTATATTCTATAGGCAGGCCTGTATGGTCGATGGATTTTGGACAAAGGGAAACGGTCTCTGGCATCGTTGCACAGGATCGATGAGAATGCATGGCACAAGTTGTTAAGTGTCGTCGTCATCCTCTGACGCTATAGCGCCGCCGCAGAATCACCGTCGTCGTGAAAGCACTGCAATCAATACATGGCCTCAACGGTCTCAGGAAGCATAGGTCTAGGGTTCCGCATTGGGCGATTACATATACGGCGTATAAGAAAAGATGTCATTAAGCAAAAAGGTTTATCTATCGGCAGGACAGCGTCTCAAGACAAGCATCGGACTAAGCCAAGACTATAATTTTCCAAACTATGCCCTAATTGTAATTAGTAACTTCTATTGCACCGGTGTCTACTGCACAAGGCATCAGCCACTGGCGCAACAAAACGAAACTGTAATCAGGTTATAATCGTAAACTCCGAATTTCTTAAGCGCTACTCGAAAGCTAAGCAGAGGGCACCGGTTTATTCACGAGCGCTGCGTCGTTTTGCTTTGTTTTGAATGAAAGTCCTGAGCAGAAACTGCAAGAATGCAGAGTTGGTATCATCAAGTAGGCCTACTTAATGTCGTAGTCGCGGCGGGAGTTTATTCCGAGGAGGTGAATCAGAGCGACTACCAATTTTCCCAATTAAGTATAGGCCCTATATTTTGTTTTTTTGCGTTGTTGGCAACAGTACTGTTAGCGATTCAGAAAGTAGGCTATACGTCCTATCGATAGTTTTTTGTTGCTCCTGCTTTGCAGACAGATAGGTCTATTCTGGAGTCTAGTCTAAAGAGACCGCACGTGTTTAAGCAGATTATTAGATAAAGACATAATATTATATTAAAGCGAGCAAAAGAAACCTTAGACTGAGACGAAATTGAAAAACAAAAAGCCACAGGCAGAATGTTTTGAAACGTTTAGTTCTGATTGGGAGGGATTTAGAAGGAGTCAGTGATGGCCAAGTATGAAACCCAGCTAAAGAAAGAAAAACTTTGAAGCCAAAAGCGGGTTAGTTGAGTTCAGACCGTTGTCAGCAGTTGTCGAATTCACTGTGCACATGGTCTACAAATTGCAAATAAAAAACAGACCAAAAGAAATTTCAATAAAATGGAATGTGGCAATTCAGAGTGGCAAGCGACATATTTAGTGCAGGATTTGATTTAAAATTCTAATTGTTTGTTATTTCTGTAAACTATTTGCCTTTCCATGTTCTACATTCTCATTTTTTCTATTGAAATGCATAATAAAGTACTTGCTGAAAACGTAAATGGGTGATAACATGGGACATATTTAGGGGATCTACGGGTTCAACCCCCAAGTAAATTTCCGAAATTGTTTTATATACGAAATGCAAAAAAATTACTTTTTAAAACTGACACCGTACTCTGCGACCATGTCCAATGGTAACCCCTCCCGAAATTGTTTCCTGGCTACTCTTCTGGGTGATAATATGGCTGTGGCTCAAATGTTTCGCGTTACTAAGCGCCAATTCTAGCTGTCTTAGGTCTATAGCTTAATTGGCAACAGCTCAAGCGTTCGCTGCTGCTTTCTTCTGCAATTCCATCAACAGTTACTGTAGGCCTAATCTTGTTTCCTTTGGAGTCTTGTGTTGTCCTGCTCCTTGTTATGACTACAGCTTCTGGTCTTCTGGGCGTGAGGCATGCAGGCAGCAACGTGTGCATGCAGTATACGTAATGCATATGTCTCACTGGTTTCTAGGGAAACCAGCTTTGTTTTCGCGCCATTATGCTCAGCACTGCAGCTCCTTTGTATAGTCTGACAGAGGCCACACAATCAGGACTCATGCACGCCTATAGGAAAGCGCGGGCTCTTGGCTCACTCATGCAGTGAGATTAACAGACTATACAGAAGCATGTAGATACAGTATTGCTAGCATTTTGGAGCTATCACAGGCCTATGTATGCAAAGCCCATCAGTACAAATGCACTTTTGCAGAATTGAAGGCATTTTGTCTGATCATTTTATACGAAAGGGCTTTAGCACTTTAACAGTCTGTTGAAAAACTGCAATCGGCTTAAATAGACTTTCAAACAGAGAGTGAACTTAGCGTTATTGTACAAGGTCGTCGTCCTGCAGAGCGTTTTCAGTGTCCGATCGGAGCAGCAATATGGCGGACGAGTGTCTGGATGACTGGTGTACGATGTGCACAGGATGCGTCGCCGAAGACTGCAAAGGCAGACATCCGTTCATCACCGTCAATGGAGAAATTGGCCCTCACCTCGAAATCTACGAGTAAGAAGTCGGCTTATGGTAATCCTCATCCACGTAGGCTAATCCCAGGAGACCTTTCTATTGTATTTTATTGTATTTCTGTTGGCGGGTGTGGAGGCGTTTATGGTGCGAGGAGTAATTAAGTAATTATACGCTTGCTTATCCTTATGACTCAGTTACGAGCTCGCATTGTTCAGCGTGTAAAATGAAAGAGTAGACGAAGGATTAATACGAAAAGCAATTAGGCCTACTGTTTTAATTAAATGCTCTAAATTGCGCTAATAGCCAGTTTTGTGGACTGTAGCTATAATCCAAACGATTTTGTTGTTCTGGTCAAAGACGCATTTAAGAAGGTCCAACCTTCGTCACTAGGCCTACTAAGTTAGGCCTATACCAATTAACGAATCAAATCGAAGCAGAAGTAAATAGAAAACGTCTAGAAAAACTCAGCTTGACAAAAATTAAAGTTTCCTTGTTAGGATCCTATGTGCATATTTTACAAATAGGCTACATTACAATACCTGCACTTCATTGTTAGCAGCCAAAACTGTGATAAGTAGCCTATGCTTGATTTGGCATGAATATAGTTACTTCTTGTACTTAGCAGTTTTTGCATACTGTAACGGAGTAATAGGCCTATATTTAATATAGTACCACTGTCAGCTGGTGGTTTAACGAAAGTCCTGCGATGCACTATATATAGGCCTACATACATACATACATACATACATACATACATACATACATATACATTTACATAATTTATATAGCTTCAGCATTGAGGACCTTAGGATTTATCCATTAGAGACTGAGGGGACAATATGTAGGCCTATATAGGCTATTATATTGTTATAAGACGAGAAGATGAGTGCTTAACAAGCGTCGCACTGCTAATGTTAGGCTACTCATGTGATTAGCTCCATGTTGATGTGAGACCTGATCCATGCTACAGGTTGTTTCATTCGGTGAGACTTCGAGAGGAGCGGCAGAATTCAGCCACCAAGAAAATTCAGAGAAAATGGAGAGATTTTGTGGCAAAGAGAAAACTACGCAAAATCAAACTCATGGTGGGCGTAAACGTTGCAATACTAACATTTTAATACATGTGAAACTATTACGAAGCAGAATTTAATTTTTGTGTAGCCTAGCTCGCACTGGCCTATGTAAGTAAGCCTAATACTTAAGCCTACATATCCTCCTGCTGCATACTTTGCGGGATCCTTCTCTTATCTCACTCAGTGGCGGCGCCAGGATTTCAGGTTTGGGGGCTAACGCTCCAAGCCCTTCCCTTTCTCCCCTCCTCTCTGTGATTTGCAGTGATTTCCAACTTTTTCTTGGGGGCTGAGCCGCAGTTAGGGAGGGCTAAGCCCCCTATCCCCCTGGCGCCGCCACTGATCTCACTGCAGTTCATATCAGAGTTGGGAAGCCGGATAACGGACGCAACCTATGATCCAATTCATTCATTCCAAAAATTTATATAGCGCCCCTTCTAACTAGCGAAGCATTTGTCATGAATGTCAATTGTTCCAACTTTTACAACCTTAGGAACTTCCATTTACACAGGCCTATGCATCTGTTCTTATAATAGAGGCCTGATGTTATTCTTTTATTTTGCTTCGTTCAATGTGATTTTGGTTTTAGCTACAAGAGCAAATGGGCACCAATTACAACTGGTCCGACTTCGTAAAAAGTTACAAGCACTTGGTCCAGAGAGTTCAAGGACGGCACGGAGTGACCAAAATTTCGACCAAATTTGACTTCGACTTAGATGATGTTCTACACTTTCTGAACAACCAGAACAGTAAGAACACACGCCCGTTATAGATCAAAATCATCAAAGGCGCATTCAGTCATTTTATTTGAGATATCATCGAGGCCTAATCGAGGAAGTGTTAGTTTTTAAATTTCATATTAAATTAAATTAAATTAAAGGTTAAAAGATTCCCTGGCGGTACATGCGTTGGCTAAGGAAGGCATCGTAGCCTGTAGGTTTAAATTAAATCAATTCCAAAGATTTGTCTTTCTATTATCTTTTCGTTTCCTCGAACTAGTAAGTATATTATATATTTCCTGCAATCGATGAATTTCTGTTTTGTCCTGGTTCATTTGCTCTCTTTAACCTTGATTGCGTTCTTCTGGTTTACTATATTCCTCCGATGCTGGCTCGTTGCATATTCAACGCTCAGCATAGTTAATGTATGATGTGCTTCAAACTGCGCTGTTCCTTCTTTTAGATTTAGAATCGTCTATCAAAAAACCCTACTTTCCAACTCGCTAATATATTTTAAATCACTTGTCAAGAATTGCTACTTTATGTTGAGTGACTCCATCTTTGCAAACATTCATCCGAGCCTTATATTCATCTACACTGACTTTGCTCGCTTTGAAAGATGTGCTTTAAATAAATAAATAAACAAACGAAGTTTCCTGTTTTCTTCTTCCTTTTCCACATTTTCGCTATATTTTGTCTTTAGTTTCCTTTTTTACTTTCCACATTTTCGCTATCTTTCATCTTTAGTTTCCTGTTTCGCAACTTTATTTCTTCTCAGTAGGGCCTACATATTTTTATCGTGTCTGTTTCCACTGTAATTTTTCCCATGGCAATCGTCACCCATTCGCGTTAGGAATCTGCAACTTGTGTGGAGATGGTGATCATATTAAGGTATGTCTAAGGAGGCTCTGCTCATCAGTGCTACTGTTCCTCAGAGTTCCTTTACGTTTGTAGGACTGGACAAAGTGTTCTCAGAGCTGGCGACTGCGGATGGCAAACTGTCCACAAAGAAACTATCCGAGTTCTTCCAAAAGGCTGGAATGTATCCGACGAAGCGGGAGATCGACTCCGCCTTCAAACTAGCCTTCAAAGGTCGAAAGGTCGAAGCAGATTCTAGTCATCGAGTCTGAATTTAATGAAACAAATTAAAAGAATTGCCAATTGGGTTTATGTTCGGATCTCTTACCGCTGTTTAATTGCTACAACCCCAAAATCGGGAACGGTTATCAACAGTTTATTCTGTATAAGGCACATTATAACTTACCAGTAGCAAATATTTATACTAAAAGGTAGAAGTTGGATGTATACGTTTGGTGTATGGGTGGCAGTGTTGGCAGGTAACTTTATAAAAATTCTTGTAAAGAATAAATTATCATTCTGGTTTGTGAACCAACGCCAACCATTCTGTTGCAGGTTGTTCTGGAACTGGAGAATTGATGTTTGTCATGGAATCCCAGGAAAACGCGGACACTTTCAAGAGGCAGAAGAAGGTGATTGGTGATTTGGTGGGAAGACTGGACTGCGTCACTGCCAACTCCGTCAGAGTCGGGTGCATCAACACGGAAACACAGTGGTTCGGCCTTTCCGCATTCAAGGAGCGGAACGACGTCATATCCGCCGTCGAAGAGCTCCAGTACGCCGGAACTGGTTCATCTGGAAGACTGGAAAAGTCTCTGGAGACGATGCGTCAAGTGATGACATCTGAGTCTCGCAAGGATGTTTCAAAGAGAATAGCAATCGTTCTTCGGTCGCAACCAACCGATCCAGAGACCGACAATTCGCCAACTAAACGAAAGGCATCAGTTGCTAAAAACTCCGACAAACGCAGAGCTTCAGTTGCTGTCAATCCTGCCAAACGTACACCATTAGATGTAGTCAACCCTGCCAGCGGCAGACCGTCAATTGCCGCCAACCCTGCCAGCCGCAGACCATCAATTGCCGCCAACCCTGCCAAGAGGACACTATTAGATGTTGCCAACCCTGCCAATGCCAACCGTAGACCATCAGTTGATGCCAACTCTAACAGCCGCAGGCCATCAATTGTCGTCAACCCTGCCAAAGGTACACCGTTAGAGGTTGTCAACCCTGCCAATCGTAGACCATCAATTGTCGTCAACCCTGCCAAGCGTACGCCATCAGAGGTTGTCAACCCTGCCAACCGTAGACGATCGATTGAAGTCAACTCCAACAGCCGCAGACCATCCGTTGATGTCAACACTGACGGAATGTTGACCACTGGAAACGTCAACTCCAGCAGTCGCCACAGGCTGTCCGTTGCAGGCTCTGTGTCCAGCCGAAGGAGGTCATCGATCAACGCTGATCCACCCAATGAAGAAACAGATGGTGATGGCGATGATGATCTCAGTGCAGACGATCTCAATTCGAAAGTGGATCCTGACACAGATCGCTTGATACACGAATGTCAACTGGCCAAGGACGCAGACATTCGACTGATTGTCATTGGTGAGTACAAGACACACGGGATAGCCATCCAGAGAATCTTCAAATCCTAAAGGATGCTACACGTGCGATTCGCCTTAAATATAATATAATAATCATTACAAAGGTTTAAGTGGTTAAGAAGATGTGTGAACTGTGTCAGAAAAGCAGCTGGCAAAACTGCAGGCCCTATCGATTGTACTGAAACAGTTCTCTATGCCGGAATTGGGCTGAGTTGGTATGTCTATCTAGGATAGGCGCCATGTAGGCCTAAGTGCGTTGAATGAATGATTATAATTATTATATTATAGCTAGATATACATGTAATATGAAATTAGTGAAACGATACTTATTAGCATACTTTAAAATACTTTGCATGTTAGCAACTAATGAAATAAAAACTCAGACTTATGCTGCGACATCTTCTATGGCACTTACGTCGCTAGTCTAAGCAATCTTTCCTGTTGTCATATTAATCTCCAGAGAACGCCACAATCGGATCTTGCGTCTAAGACTATAACTAATTATATGCATATTGCTCAGCCCTGTATATTTGTCAATATGTTGAAGATGCTACAGATGCAAATGCTGGTCGTCATGAGGGTCATGCAATCAACGCAGTCTTGGCGTCTGATGAGAAGCTGGTCTTCTCTGCATCGGATCATCGCACTGCAACGAAAATCCGAAATGAAATAATGGACGTCGTCTGCCCAGATGCAGGTGCGTTAATGGAACGATGACACGGCACTCGATCGTCATCTGCATGAAACAACAACAACAACGTTAATGCACGATATGAAGGCGTCCGCAATAATTGTTGCTTGTCATTTCTGCTTTTTTCAAGTCGATAGGTTCATACACGTACCGGATTAATTAAAGTAGGCTACAGAATGTTGTAATTGTAAATGAATTTATAAAGCACCACTCAATGGCGCTCCCGACTCAGACCACTGACAAACAGGAAAGTTTTCAGGTATTTTCGGAACTGAGGAGGGGAGAGAGACCAAGCGATGTCCCTTGTATTTATTAGCTGCATCTATGGTGGTGTTTCAAGGTACCCTCCTGGTAGTTTTTTCGGATGAAGCATAGGAATGCTATCATAGAATAGACTCATTGGTCAGTTAATTAGACGTTTCTTAAAGCACAGAGCCAACAACAATTGTCCTAATTGTCAGTTTAGAGATTAAAACGCCGATCATATAGGGGAAAAGTCATCCTGTTACGGGATCTCCATCGTGATAGCAATGAAATTGGTTGTTATTCTTCATTAGTCAATCTGCAAACGCCGCTCTAAATAAATTTGAAGCCATAAACTGAATTTTGCAGAAAATTGGATCTGAATACTGCCACCTTGAAAAATGAGCTTAATGGCGTATATTTAACGATTAGGGGCCTATATAAGGGTAATATCGCTTTGGGGCACACGCATTGACAGAAACAAAATTGGAACAGCGCATGAGACTCATTATCTGTATTCAGCCACCGTTAAGTATAGGCTACGGGTCTCTTTCCGTCTGTTAGTACATGTTAAACTACCGAATGTTTCTGTACCTTTTCTTTGATTCCTCTTGTTTTCTCTTAATCACAGGACATAGACTAAACTAATGGTCATCACGACATAATTACGCAGTCGCACGGATAGGCGTGTTAAATGTTCTCTTGATATCTTTAGACTGCACCCATTGTCGCTTTCACGGTTCCAAAACCAGATCAAGCAAGACGATTCCGAGTGAGGGTCACCTGCTGAAGCAGGAACTGATGGAGATGCTCTTCACTCTGTATCCACCGCGTGAAGCGAAGGTCGAGGCCTTGCGTCGGTCAACCTGGGCAAGACCTGTGGTCGATGACTTTGAGATCGACACACAAAAACTAGCCACTCCTCGGCCAGAAAGCGCCAGCAATGGTATAATAATAACAATAATTATAATAATAATAATAATAATAATAATAATAATAATAACAACAACAACAACAACAACAACAATAATATAATAATAATAATAATAATAATAATAATAATAATAATAATAATAATAATAATAATAATAATAATAATAATTATAATAATAATAAGCTTAATTATCATCATCATCATCATCATCATCATCATCATCATCATCATCATCATCATCATCATCATCATCATCATCATCATCATCATCATCATCATGATAATGATGATGATGAAATTATTATTGCTGGTATAGTACTAACCATAGACAGTAGTAGAAGTATTTAGTAGTAGTAGGTTAGTGGTAGTAACAGCAGTAGTAGAATGGTAATGGTAATGGTAAGTTAGTAGTAGTAGTAGGTTAGTATTGGTAGTGGTTGTGGCTGTAGTAGTAGTAGTAGTGATAGTAGTAGGCTAGTAGTAGTCATAGTTGTAGTAATAATAATAGCAGCAGCAGCAGCAGTAGCAGTAGCAGCAGCAGCGGTAGTAGCAGCAGCAGCAGTAAAACTAACATCGATTGAAGGCGTAGTAACCAGGCGATCACTTTGTATGTGTAATGTGATTCTGTTGATGTATATGTTGTTGTTGTACAGCAGGAGACCCAACGAGGACGAACGATGGCCTTCGACAGGTGTTGACCAGTGATCTGGAGAAATGCCTGCGTCTGGTTTTCCAGGCGAGACTGAGTCGCGAGGGAGTTCTCCATCTTCCCATCGGTGAAAGCGGCGTCGAAAACGTGACAGACGTCGACAGAGCAATGCAACTGACGACTCTCTACATCAGAGGCAACACACCCGAAGTTACAACGACTGTGATGTAACATCTCCCGTTGCACAACAGGCAACACGCTTGCAACACCCAGTCTGGGAGAAACATTACAAACATTACCATGAAGTAGAAAAACCACAAAAAACAAACCAACCTCCGATGTTTTCGTCAAAACTGCCGTATAAATGTTAGTTGCTGGGTTAGGTCGAGGAGAATGCACATGACAATTTCTACATTTTTTAATAATGCCACTTTATCGGATATTTTCTCGTTTCACTAATTCGTGAGCTATATAGTTTGCCCTAACTTTGGCGTTGCAGCTCAATACAAATAGCTGTCGGATCTAAATAAAAATAACTTTGAATTTGCCAAGATTCGGCGGATCAAAAGTGCCGTGAATGGCAATTGCTTTTAAAGCGTTGGGTTATTTTTTAAAGAATCATTATTATAACGCTATTGTTAATCATAGACCTTTCTTCATAGTACTAGTTTAGGAATTCACCACAAAAGCTAGCAGAGAAATATAGGCCTAAATCTTCAATCGTTGTCGAAATGATATAAACGAAAGAGAAGGTTCCGCTACTTCATAATCAGACACTTCTGTAGCTGCGTTTCTTCATAATCAGACACTTCTGCAGATCATGAGGACCAGCATGCGGTAAGGCAAGGCAACGACATTTCTTTTTTGTTAAGTTGAAAACATCAGTACTGTTGGCAAGTGGAAGTTTTTCGCGGTGCGATTGGGCGTGAGCGGAATGCATAATATATAATGGCCGTCAGATTAAGACCTCTCATAAAATATTCATAAAGACGAATGCTTCGGGAAGTCGTCTAAGAAGCAGGTTTTCTGAAGCAGTAATGCAGCAACTTAGTGTATTAACTGTGAAAGCAATTGCAATATCAGTAGATCACGTCCAACCGCATATAGGCCTACTCAGACCTACTCCGTTCAGTTCATTTAAGACAGAACTTGTTTATTCCTTACGTTTAGGCTGACATAAATTATGTTCCTACGAACAGCTTACAAGAATGTCACGGAATCACGAACGGATATTATATCAGTGTATGGTCATAATTTATATTTATGTAGGCTATGCACGAAGACCGTATTATGCGTACATATTATATTGCATATATATATATATATGAATGTGTGTATTTGAAGGTAATATTGTATTTTATATACATGCATAATATAGACGTACATGTATAAGTATCAATTGAATAGGACCAGAAAGGTGCACGTAAGTACTTACGAGTATATTCGTTTGGAAATATATTGTCTGATTAGCAACACGGTCACATTAGTATTGCTTGGTTCAGACACCAGTTTTACGCATAGGCCTACTATGTTACACTGATGCCTGCCTGTATGCCTTGTAACCAGACAATTAATAATATAATTATAATGAACGTTGCACGATATCCAGGTGATTGTTTGACATCATCACAGTTGAGAGTCTCCAGAAACAGAGTTTAGTTTGCGATGCTTTAAACTGAGTTCATTAATATAATTATTATGTAAAGAACATTAACTGGTCTTTGTGGTTGCGCTCTGAATTGAAAATAAATTATGCATGTTCACCTAATTACTTAATTTATTCTATTTCATTAGATACGCTGCCTCATACAGGTTAAGATTTTGGTATATACTAAGATGGACATGAAAGGTAGAGGCAACACGAGTGTTTAAATATGCATCGATTTGCTGATGTGACTCTAACAGCTGCAGCTAGAATTCGAGTTAAGTCAGTCCCTGGATAGATGATCATCAGTGGAGAATACAAACTACCTGGAGGTAATCAAATTTCCCATATGTTCATTGAGCTGAAATGAGTTCCGACGTAAGTTGGAACGCAATAACGATAAACGATCCTACTCTATCGTAGAGGATTAGCTACTGCATGCGGTCGTGTTTGCAGCGAAAGTTCTTTCGTCCTCGGAATCACGATTCTGATCATTCTGTAGATCACGTTTATGAGAATTCTTTTAATCCCGATTATGAGAATTCTTTTAATCCCGATTAAGAGAATTCTTTTAATCCCGATTATGAGAATTCTTTTAATCCCGATTATGAGAATTCTTTTAATCCCGATTATGAGAATTCTTTTAATCCCGATTATGAGAATTCTTTTAATCCCGATTATGAGAATTCTTTTAATCCCGATTATGAGAATTCTTTTAATCCCGATTATGAGAATACTTTTAATCCCGATTATGAGAATACTTTTAATCCCGATTATGAGAATTCTTTTAATCCCGATTATGAGAATTCTTTTAATCCCGATTATGAGAATTCTTTTAATCCCGATTATGAGAATTCTTTTAATCCCGATTATGAGAATTCTTTTAATCCCGATTATGAGAATTCTTTAAATCCAGATTATGAGAATTCTGTAGATTGTTCAGAGGTGTTTGAAAATGTGTGCTACGTCTACTTTTGTTACCTTGTGCAGACATAGTCAAAGAAATATAAAAATACGTCGACCCTGAAAGGCTGAAACGATCGTAAACTTAATGGGAAAGAGAAAGCGTTTTATCCCATGAACGGTGGTCGCCCATCTCAACACTAATCGAGATCTATGCGTTTAACTATGCTGTACCTGCAATCGTCGTATCAGCAACACACCTTAGACACCTTAGAGCGATATAATTATTGTAGTTTGCACTTTCAATTCCTTTCCATTATATGACACAGTGCACCATGGAACGTCATGTAGACGTCTTCAGTTCCAGGCCGTATCCGGAGACCGTTCATGGATCTGGAAAAGAATGGATATCAGAACACCATCGAAGAGAATGGATGGTAAGAGTCTGGGCTAGGCACTCAGAAGATCTGACTAAGAGCAGTGCCATGATTTGTAAGTCAGCTTAGAATGGAGATAGGCGTATAATACTGTGGGGAGGCCAAAATGTAAAATCTAAAAAAAAATTATCTCAATCATGCAGGCAGTATGGTAGCCCACTGTAATGATCCCCGTGTAAAGACACTCATAATTATCTGAGATCTCAGAGGCCTAGACTAAGGTAGCCCAGACATGAAGGCGTCTCCAACGCCTCAATGACTTCCTTAGATGTCTTCCATTTTAAACATCGTTTGCGTCCGTTTGGACGTGTTCGTCATTCTTATCAATAGTCTCTTGAGTCTAACGCAGATAGTCATAGGCCGATATACGTGTGTGGAGAAAAGAATGAGGTCGTCACATAGGGAAAACAAAATGAAGGATTTGTGTTCCCTGTGTGACCTGGTTCTGCCCGATGTAAGCTTACTTCGCTTGGATCGCCGCACTGAATGGCATGGCTGCCTATACGACCGATCGAGGCAGACGAAGCATATTGTCTCTTAAGCCTTGTTAATTAATCCACTGATCCTAAGATAATTGCACTTGAAGCTGCAGGCGATGAATCATCGTATACGTACGTATGCATTGCCTGCGTAATATGCATTATTATTTTTTATCATAATTAATTATTTGTTACTATAATTATCTTGTATGACTATAATTATGTGTATGCATTGGCTATGGATGCATGTTTTTGTGTGTAACTGTGTATACGCGTACAAACACTGAACAAAAGTGTACATGGATGAATATGAATGTACCTGTGTGTGTGTGTGTGTGTCTGTCTGTCTGTCTGTCTGTCTTCAGCTGTGTATGTTACTTGTGTGTGTAACTGTGCATGTATGTTTTCGTGTATGCTTGCATGTGTAAGTCTGTAAGATTGTCTTTATATGTGTTAGCACGCTTATTCACGCGCGAATCTCGATACATTGTAGCTTATTTCAGATATTTAAATCTTAAGCTTGCACGGGGACCCTAACATTCGAACGGGCGAGCGGTGGTGAAGGTTATCGCCCGATCAATTTTTCATTGAAAATAAGCAGGGTCGAGACATTATACGTTCGCAAAAAACACGAACATTTACATTATATAACACCTTCAAATATCTGACCAATAAACTGCCTAATATATAAATCAATCAATCCATCGGAATTTATATAGCGTCCCTTCAAGATCTCTATTCAGAGGTGCCCGACCCAGGCCAGGCGGAAGAAAAACAGTCATGAGCAACTGATAGAAACGGTGAGGATGGGGACCCTGGGGAAGGGATGTATCTCCAGGGAAAGTCCGTTCCATGTTGTTTGGCCGATCACGGAAAATGCCCGGCAGTGCATAGTAGCTGTGCGAGCAAAAGGAACAGCCAGGTTTGCGTGGGGTGGGGAAGGGTGGGCGATTTTTGGTTAGTTTTTAAAGCATGGATAGGTTTTATTGATTCTGAGGCTATTAAGGCTTCATTTATGCATGGTTTGCTTTTGCATATTGACCGTTATATGTCTGCATACATGTATCTAAACTATCTATACTACGCAGAAAATGTGTCCATTTTATAGCCTGCAGAAGAGGTCTAGCAAGCTGCAGCGGTTAACTGTTTTAATGTTTCTTAAATACTAAACACGTTTTAAATGTATTTATAGCTTCATGCTTCCAAACTCAATGCCCATCTGTTCGGACAAGCTGAACTCTAACTGTAGAAGGAAGGGACAATTTAAAGAAGAAGGACAACAAGTCTTCTTTGATATCAACGGCGTTTCAGCTGTGATGCTCAAGGAACTTCAGGACTCATGGTCTTCGATGACAGGTGTGGTTATTGGTTAATCATCACGCATCTCATCAAGGCTCCATTGCAAGACCGTAATCAGATTCATACGATCACAATAAAGCGAATCGATAGCCAAATTTTCTGGATCAAAGTATAATCTTTTACCCATTTAGAATCCACGCATTTATTGAACATATAAACATTTTAAATTGAACATATAAGTATTTTTAATATTATTTATGCCTTGCGTTACTACTATAAGTTTATTTTATTGTCAATTGGTCAGTCAGTCAAACAATCAATCAGTCAACCAAACATCCAGATTATTATTGTTATTATTATTATTATTATTATTATTATTATTATTATTATTATTATTATTATTATTATTATTATTATTATTATTATTATTATTATTATTATTATTATTATTATTATTATTATTATTATTATTATTAGTAGTAGTAGTAGTAGTAGTAGTAGTAGCAGCAGCAGCAGCAGCAGCAGCAGCAGCAGCAGCAGCAGCAGCAGCAGCAGCAGCAGCAGCAGCAGTAGTAGTAGTATTCTTATTCGGTTATTATCCAATAGACAATTTAACATGGTAAGAGGTCCCGGAAAAGCAGATGACCAATCACTTAGTCACTTAAAATCAGTCAATCAGTATGTGGTGTCAGCCAATCAATCAACCGTTGAACCAATCAACCGTTGAACCAATCAACCATTCAATCAGTCAGCTACACTATGATGAAACATGTTTTTCTGACGGACCTATCTATGTGTGCAACTGTGCATGTTTGGAAATGCTGAGTGATTATTTTCCGGAAGCATGCGTGTGTGTGATGTTTAATGTGCTCGACGCATTGAGATGGTTTACCACCCGGACCACAATGCATAAAGGCCGGATGGGCTACACCACAGAGGCGCACATACACAGACAGCGGCGGGCTGAATGGATACGTGCATCAACAAAGCATGTATGTGGTGTATGGATCGTTTTCACCTGGCTATGAATGCACGATTCGCATATTAAAATATATGGGCAACGACGACGACGACGACGACGACCGCCTGTTCTGTGCATAGGACGCTCTCTGCAAGGCAACTGCAGCTGCAGTGTCGTCCTCTGCTGGGAACGATGCCAACACAGACGTTTCTGCGTTCATTGTATACGCAGAATTCATAGCGCAAATTACCAGGGACTTCGTAGGGGAGAGGATCATTGCTCCGGCTGCAGGTTAGATTCTTATCATTCATACTTTGCCCGCTCTCTTAATCATGTCTAATCAGCCTTTGATAGATTTGGTCGTGAAGTGGTCGCAATCGTCTCCAGAATTTTGCCTTTTAACGAGAAGTGTACGGGTTCGAGTATTCTTCTCAGAGACAGATTCTGTGTTTACCTTGCTCATACGTTATTATTACTCAGCGATGAAGACTCTCGGTAGCTGTCCAGCGTGGGAACATCAGCTGCTTTTCCGGGACATCTTGCCATGTTAAATTGTTTATTGGATCAATAATAATAACAATAACAATAATGATAATGATGATGATGTTGATGATGATGATGATGATGATGCTGATGCTGATGCTGATAATGATGATGATGATGATGATGATAATAATAATAATAATAATAATAATAATAATAATAATAATAAGCTGCGGACTCAAGCTGGATGACAAATCGGTCAGCGTGTGGCGGAGGGCCTGCAGTTGGACGTCCCGCTTTGCGAGGTTGCCTCTGCGGCGCCCCTGTGTTGGTGGATGGCCATCACGGGCTCTCCAGGGCACTGGGCCCGGATCGCTTGCTTATAATACATGCTTCTCTGAACGATCTGACCTTTCGGGACTTGGTGATAATGCGGTGGCTTCAGGGACACTTTCGCCGGACCACAGACCATTGACAAAATCCTGGGTCTGGGGATCGACTTGATAGCCTACTAATCTCCTTTTCCAACGTTTTTCCATCTGTATCCAGCGTCAAATAGCCAATGCATTCAGAGGCTCATTTCCCGATGGTCGTGACAACTGGGACGAGGCCTGACTTATCGGCCATTTTCCTAAACGAAAAATAATAATAACGACGAAGATACAACAACAATAGCAGCAGCAACAACAACAATAATAATAATAATATTAAAGATATAATAATAATTAAAAAAACTTCGAGCCTCACTAACAATGCGAGGCTTACTTTTATCAAGGACTTTAAGTTTGAGCGCTTTTTTATCGCATATTTCTGGAGACGTAAGAGCATTGGCGCCCTCAAGCTGGTGCAAGGGGCAAGTGCCCCCTGGATTTTGAATATAATTATATATATATATATACATAGATTAAAAACTAATATATTTTTAAATAAGAAAAATCCGAGTATAAACACCTTTTTCTTCGTTGGCCATCGGCAACCATAATACGCTTGAGATCAATGGACTTATCCATCATACAGCCCATCATACGCCCAGCCCACCCGAGTACGTCCATTCTCCGCCCCAACCCCGTCCTCAACGGCCCCATTGTGAGATCCAGCATACGTTATAAGAAGCATTGGAAGAAATTAATCACAGCTGTGCGCCACATAAAGATTGATATCTGGCCGGTGCACCACTCGGGGGAGGCAGAGCGGCTATCATACGGGTCATTGAGGGTCACCAGATTGAGCTTTAGCAGCAACGGTACTATAGGGCGGCAGCAGGCCACGCAGGGTTCAAAGTTCAGTCGATGCCAATGACTCCAATCATCTTCGATTTGATGGCATCATCAAATAAACGCATTAGTCAGTCGGTCAATGGACAGTAGCACTCGCTTGTGGCAGGATATTTTGACAGGACGATTTTAACCTTCAATATGCTTTTCGTCAAACATCCACTACGCTCATTGTCGTTGGACACTTTCGCAGCTTAATCGTGGAAGACCTTTGTCTGACAGGTTGGCCAGACTAGCATTCAAATAAATATTAGAAAAAGGCCCAAGTTGATGTCAGTACAGATGTATTATTCTAGTGCTTTTAAGCTTAATATTTTATTTCAGTTACTGGCAGCAGGAAATGTTTTTAGATACTTATAACAATTTTGAATTATACACTTTTCTACATGTCTAAATTCACAACTGCATGACCCCCCAGAAGGGAGTCCCCCCAACACGCTGCCACCAGCGATCGCTCCCCATCAACAACCTGTAGCACCTCGTCATTGCAAGTGTTTCTTGGGAAATTAGAGAGGTGGTTTCCTGTTGCCTTCCTCTCGGTGTTTTTAGCGAGACACCATCTCCGAGCGTCGATGTCCTTCATCGTCCGTCCTTCCGACTCCTTGTCTCTGGGCTCGCATATACCGGCGAGGGCTCGGTCGTCCACCACGCACTTTGTTTCCAACAGGGGTACCACGTGAAGGTGGCGTGGTGGGCATTTGGGTGGCAGAGGCTTTTAGAGACGCTTACCACCCCATTTCCCATGGAAACTATAAATTCCTGCTTCCAATGCACACGATCGTACACTAATGTGTATGACTTTTTTGCTAAAGATTTTGCCGCATGCAAAAACTTCTGCGGGCGCCCATGCTTAAGAGAAACGCCTATCAGCTGCGATGCATGCATTGACGATATTAAGGAGATTAAATATTCTCTGCACACGTAGCCTATACATCATAAAAATCAGTATTATGAAGCACGCTCGTATGATTTGTCTGGTAAAGCACACGCGTGGAACGACTGGAACGTATTACGGTGTTAGGATGATGCAACATATGCACGCACAAGTTGCACAACGGTATGAAACAATGTCATATAAACAATTAGACGGGGGATTTCTTCAGCTAGTCCATAGACATCCAGGAAATTATTTAGACTGCCGAAAGCCTCGGCAAAACTGAGCCAAATTGACATAGCGGCGATCAGGGAATTGTGGGTGAGTAGCGTATACGGTAGAAAGCCGCCAGCGCTTTCGCTTTCCTAGTTAACGCTAATAAAATGTAGTAAGAACCTATTTAGGAACCTGATGCCTTAAATATTTGAAATTAATAGCCATAATAAGCAGGTATTCTGTCGCTATAGCCTACTAAGTCAACTAGGAGGAACAATAATACTTAGCCTAATTTGGTTTCCCTGTGGCTTTTAGTACACTCTCGTTGCTAAAGTGTCAAGATTCTTTATATGCTGCCATCTAAGTTGATTATTAATTCATTATTGTGGTCTGCGAAAATTCCTTTCTCTGCCCTCATTATCAACATGTACGCAGCATTAAATATAATGTGGATTTTCCAAACGCATCTGGCATGCTGAATAAGCAATGATTCCATTTCCATAGTATGCTATACCATCTTCTGTGAGTAGGCCTACATGCAACAAGTTCGAACAAATAACAAACTTAGCGGTGGGTCCATCGCAAATTAATGCCACAATTCTAAAACGAACTGCGCGAAGTCTGTTTATGACCTCAACAAACAGCGGTGATATTAGGCATGAACGTAAATCATGATCTGACCGGTGTAAATGGCTGAACGTAGGAGTTGTAGAGGAGTGGTCATTGAATCGATGTTGGATGGTTTTGTTACTTCTCGATAGCTGAGTAAACAGATGCTCACGAGAAGGCCTACCACTCAACGGATGGAGTTCTAGAGAGTATGACGATTCTGCCGTTTCTGCAGGCTGTATGGTGTATACTCTTAGTCTATGCATAAGGTCTCCTGAACTTCGGAAACATCCAGGCTTTGCTTCTGACTAGATTGTGAAACTATGGACATATCCAACAATGGAGAATGATTGTGCATGACGCGGCCAACCCTCGTTTCGAGGACGGCTGAGAACGGAACAGGACATATCCTAACAAAACTGATGTCAGCTGGACAAAAACAAACGCCTACACATTCTTCTGCTCAAGCCCAAGCCCGTTTTATTAAAGCTGGAAGTGCTGTAAAGAATTACATATTAAATGACATAACATGTATGACAACCTTTGTGTACATACGGCTGATTGAAGCTGATTCTGAGGAATTTTATAATTTTTACATTCTAATAGAATTCAAGTAAACCAAAACATTATGCACGTTTGATGAAAAAATCGGTTGTGCATGCTTCAGAACATTCCAGAGAAATATAAAGGCGTGTTCAAGTTATGAACAGTAGCGTCACACTCACTTATTCATCGGAAGGCGACAAGATGAGTCGACTTGGAGCAATATGCCTTTCTAGAGGCGCTACATAAATCGAACAATATAGTAGGACTACAATACAATATGCCTGTTCTTATGGTATAGCGATATATATATATATATATATATATATATATTTAAAAGGTAAACTTTTTGAGACTAGAACAGAGGCAGAGGCGAAAATCTGTAGGCCTATAAAACTTTGGGGGACAGATTTTTTGGGCCGTGTTTTTTGCATTGTTAGGAAAGACAGCTAGGCCCCAGTCAAACCTTTTTTTGGGGAGCAGTCCCCCTCTGTGCCCCCGTGATTTACATCACTGAACAGAGTTGAGCTAGAAATGCAGCTGACAGTCGTTTCTTCGTCTCTGTTCGCTTGGACCGAGCAAGAGGAAACCCGCCATCGATATCGGATGCGGGCATATTGCAACAGGCAGCTGCTGCATCTTCAGCAACAGCATCTTCAGCAGAAGGAAGACCGAACGCCTGCAGCCTCTTTGGCGGCAGGTAATATACATAAGAGGCTCATAAGTTATTTATAGACTGACAGAGGCCCGTAATATTATAAGACAAAAGATGCAGAGAAGATGTCAACATGAGGCAAGATTCATTGGCACGCTTCTATTTTACTCCCGGTTGTATACGTGTACAACACGGCATCCTAATGACAGACGCACATGGCGCTCCAATTCATGCATCACCCTATATATATAGTGCCTATGTGTGCAATGGATCCACTTGCACACTGCCAGGAATGACGCTCCAATTGCTGAGGCCGAATCTAAGCGCATCTGTATTAGAACTAAAACAACAAATTAGTATACGAAACACCGAAAATTCTACGATTAAGAAAGTCCATAAAGCTGTTTGTAACCTATTTTCAATCGTATCGAACGAAAAGAAGAGTGTGACTTGCATTACCACCGCCCGTGGAGATATTCAGGTGCTGCTCTTCCGCACATCTCGCACATCATTATGCCTTGTATGTCATATCATTCATATGTTGGACTTTTCTCTTGGAATGGCCTACACCGCATGTACGAACCATTGCACTATGACTCTGTTTAGCATAAATCTTCAAATTGCCTTAACACTTTAACGACAAGCGTGTACAATAAGTGACTGGGAAACCAATGCAGATCGTCGTTAAAGTGTTAAAAAACGCTTGTTTAGATCAGACAGTCATGCACGCAACCAGTTTGAGAACTACCGAAGAGACGATATATATATATATATATATATATATATATATATATATATATATATACACACATACACACACAAAAATACGTATGATGCATGGCAAAGACGTCAAACGTGATTGATCGCCTGTCATACAACCTCTCACTTCTAACCTAATAGTAACGAAGAAGAAGTGCAGCAGTCCTTCAAGCAATTCACCGAAAGACAGTCAAAGCGATGAAGCTCCAGCCACTTAATTTGATTATCACCGGTATATGATGGCACCGCTCACCCTCTGAACATCCCATCAAGGGTGTGTGGCTGAAGTACTCATTTTATAGTTTACCAGAGATGCCATTGGAACAGAGGTGGCTTTCTTTGCCGACATAGATTGACAGTCCAGCCCGCTAAACAATTGACTTTTGAGCACCCAAGTTTATTGTATGTGGGCCCTATACATGTACGTATGTATGTATGTATGTATGTACGTATGTATGTATGTATGTACATGTATTTATGTATGTACATGTATATATGTATGTATGTATATATGTATGTATGTATTTATGTATGTATGTATGTGTGTATGTGTGTATGTATGTATATATGTATTTAGGTATGTATGTATGTGTGTATGTATGTATGTATGCATGTATGTATGTATGCATGTATGTATGTATGTATGTATGTATTATGTATGTCCGTAGCAGGATTCTATGAAAATACATATGTATGTAAATATGCACGCATTTATCTGGACACTTACTATGGCGCCTTTTTAGCACTTCATAAAAGCGCTGCCTGCGCCAGCATTGGATGTTAAATTTCATTAGACTAAGATAGAAGCGTCATTGGAAAGCATAGAAGACTAATAAGAGTCACCAATGACGTGCCCATGCATACAGGTGGAGTCTCTGAATCAAGTGCAAGCGTCGATAGCGTGGAGCGACGGTGGGCGATAGCGTTCCCAGCACACGTTACACCTCCCCCAGCAGTCCTTCAACGTGGTATACATTTCGCGAACCATCGTGTGATTCGTAGTATATATATAGGCATTCTTCGCCTGCCGGTCTCTAGATCGAAGCGCCATCAGTGACTAACGGTTGAGGTCCCTCCACTCCATAGTCCACATCGCTTCCGAAAATGACTCCGTTGTAGTCGACTTGTAGACGTCGTATACGATCCATGTAATAGACCGAGAGAAGGCTCATCATTCGCCATAGAGTCACGTATACAATACATATATATAATTTTATAGGCCAAGACGATGCGCAAAAATAACGTCAATCATACAAAATCTTTATGCGGAAAGGAAGAATACAAATTATATGAAGTATGAATAAACATACGAATAAGTATGAATCTAGTTCCTGTGGCATCACTGAGGCAATATCGAAGCTGTTTCCTTTCATCTTCGCACTGCAAGTTCGTTATTGAGTGCAATTTATTATAGGGACACATTTTCCAGAAATGGTTGTTTTTCGTGTTGACGCAAGATCATGACTAATAAGAAGAGCTGCTAATATAGGCGCTGAATAAATGAGCTATCAGTCTACCTTACCTAACCTACATAATTCACTAGGGCTTATAATTATTGGCAGGTTAAGTACTTCATTGTCTGAGTTTCTGGTGACGGATTACATGCGCACTTTCTTTCCTTTCGCCAGCAGCGTGACATGATCCGTTGTCATGGTAACCAGCGGAAGTTCCTTCGATGCAGACGTCATACTGGGAATCGGGCTGACGTTGGTGGCCAGTGTGACGTCATTCTGCGTCAGCCTCATCGCCTATAGGTGCTTCTGCGGGCGCTACAAGACAGGACCTTCGTCGGGGGTCGACGATGTGCTCAGCTCGATCCAAGACCGCGATGCTGGTCGACTGGAGAGGCTGCGACACAACTCGAACGCCGCTGGTTCGACTCCGACTTCATACAACAAGTCGAGAGACGACATCAAACAACTGCGGAAACACTCCGTATACACGAAGCACTGGCTGCAGGCGATCAAACGACCCAGGATCAAATCATTTGGGTAAGAATGTATACTGTTGGTATAATGTAATGTAATGTAAAATAAATCTCAGAAATTTCTCATCGTCACACGAAAGCCACGTAAGGAAGACCACTTATGCATAGGCGCTATATCAACTCATGTCCGCTATAGCCAGGTTGCTTTGTCCGTTCCGGTGCCAGGTCAGAATCCGGGGAGGTCAAGCCGAGGAGACAGCATGGTGCTACGGTGGAAATCGGTGATAATTGTTGTCGTGTGGTGGTTCAGGAGTAGAATCAGGATAGGATATCTTGAAGAGTTCGGTTTTCAGTCGTGAGTGGAAAGCAGCCGAGGAGAGTGCAAGCGGAGGAGAGGTTGATTTAATAGGCGAGATAGGAGGATGAGCAAACTGGTGGAGATCTTTTGGGAGATGCTAGTGTAGCATAGACTAAGGAACGGTTACAGAATTTAAAAGAGGATGAGACCATGGAGGCAAAGACAGAGAAAGATATGATGATAATGAGCTAGCAGACCCCGGCGGTTGGATGGTGAATAGCTGGCGAATGTAACATGGTTGAGAGGTTTTAAGGTCGTTGCAGATAAGAGATATAATAATGCAATAGCGCTGAGGGCCATTTAGCCATGGAAGTAATTTGAGAACAGAGGTTATGTGATGATGTTTGGGAGGCACAATATAAGTCCTCTGAATGAATGAATGTGTTTGTTGATTTCGCGGGCGAGAGCGTTCTGCACTGTTTTACAGACGTTTTATTTCAGAAGAGTCGATGTTGTAGAAACTTACCAATAGTCGAGTTTGGAATGAAGCAATGAGTTAACTATCGTGCTGGGGGACTTGTAATCAAGTTCATCACACGAACCGCAAATCATTTTCCTCATTTACTGACTTTTAAACTGTAAAATATTGGTACCTGCTAAATTCAACTAATTTAACATCTATTATTATTATTGACCAGTAATATAAATAATATGTACTGGAGGACATAGAGTACTGGAGGACATAGAAGACAGAGGATGGGACTTAAGAAGGGCAATAGAACTCGCAAGAGACCGACCGAAATGGAGAAGTTTTGTTAGAGCCTCATCGTCAGCGAAAACTTGACGGAGGAGAAAGAAAGAAAGAATATAAATTAGGCGCCATTTAATTACAATGTTTACGGTTGGAATGTAGTAAACAACCGGATTTATTCGATATTTTTGTCCCATGAAACTGATTTAGTTCTCTTTGGAGAGGAAAAATTAGGGCCTACATCTATAAATGATTCAAGCACGCGCGTAATACGGAATTATTCGTTGCCCTCTCTGTCTCTCTGTCTCAGTATCTGTCTGTCTCTGTCTGTCTCTGTGTCTCTCTATCTGTCTGTCTGTCTCTCTCTGTCTCTCTCTGGATCTATGGCAGATATTGCCTGTGTATGAAATAGCTAAACGAGATCCTCGAGCATAACACGCATGGTGCAGTGAATGTGAACGTCCATCTGCCACCGTCTCAAGGGATTAATACGGTTCAATGTGTAGGACTATCAGGTTAATCATTTGCAGGCAGAAGCTGACTCCCGGGAATTCAGACGACGACTCACTGTTTAGCCATTTTCTACATCAAAGTCAGGGCTTGATTTTTTCGGGCGTAAACCTAAATCACTCAGACATGGGCATGGCTCTTGTCTAAACTTCACGCCTTAAATCAAACTGGTTAGGCTATGTTAATCAAGTCATGAAATTATTGCATATTGTCTCGTTACTTTATTTGTTCTAACTTTGGCTGTGTGTAATGCAAATGTTCCAGAGACGCGAAAATCCCATTGATGTGCAAATCTTACACACCGTTGTATTAGAAAGACCGAACCTGCCGTTTGCAAGATTAATCGGAAATTTATACGAGAAGCGTAAATTAAACATGGCGGAAAACGAAACGAATTGTTTTAGATGAAATTATGATTTATCCAAGAGACAGATGTAAATGGCTAACAATCGTCGAATGACGGGTCAGAACATAGTGCGCAGGAGAAATTCGCGCAGGAGAAATTCTGCTACACATTTAGCCTATCCTGGCAAATTCACGGTTGCGATGACAAATCTAGGTCTACATTCAGGCCGTTGTCATGGTGATCGGCGTTGTCTATTGGCAAGAGAAAAGAGTGAATGGACCGAGTGCAGGGCTACAGCTTGGCAAACAGTCGGAATGTGAGCGATGGAGTGGAACTTAGCTGTTTATAAACGCTCATTCGGTTGCCTCTTCCACTGCTTGACCCATTCCCTTAGCGACAGGAACGGCTGGAAGAGAGCGAGACAGAGGGCTGTAGATAGAAGGATGGAAGGAGAAGCAGAAGATGCAATAGAAGAGGAAGACAAAGAACTAAAGAGAAAATGAAATACAACATTTTCTGTGCAGTGCAATGCAACTCAGAATGTTTCATGGGTAAGACGTAGAACATGTCTTTGAGCAGAGTGGGAAACAGGGAAAAGGTGGATGAGGAGGACGAGCAAGGCAAGAAGGAAAGGAAGTGTAATAAAAGTGAGTCTGAGGAAAATAAAACTAGGGACACAAAACAATTCGTCATGTCTACAGTACTTTGGATCACTCTAGCTGTAGCTACAGCTTCGCTCAAGTGCAGAATATAAGAGTGTTCGACGGCAGATGCTTTCTCACTGCTCAACTATTAGTCATCTGCCGAAGTGCGCCGAGGGAGGGCGCCAGTCGACGCCTCCTAATTGACATGTCGCCGCTGCTGGGTAGCGCATTTTATGACGAGGCTTCGTCTTCTTCTTCTTCTTCTTCTTCTTCTTCTTCTTCTTCTTCTTCTTCTTCTTCTTCTTCTTCTTCTTCTTCTTCTTCTTCTTCTTCTTCTTCTTCTTCTTCTTCTTCTTCTTCTTCTTCTTCTTCTTCTTCTTCTTCTTCTTCTTCTTCTTCTTCTTCTTCATCCATTCATTCATTCTATTCATTCATTCATTCATTCATTCATTCATTCATTCATTCATTCATTCATTCATTCATTCATTCATTCATTCATTCATTCATTCATTCATTTGTTAATTAATTAATTAATTAATTAATTCATTCATTCATTCATTCATTCATTCATTCATTCATTCACTCATTCATTCATTCATTCATTCATTCATTCATTCATTCATTCATTCATTCATTCATTCATTCATTCATTCATTCATTTGTTAATTAATTAATTAATTAATTAATTAATTAATTCATTCATTCATTCATTCATTCATTCATTCACTCATTCATTCATTCACTCATTCATTCATTTATTCATTCATTCATTCATTCATTCATTCATTCATTCATTCATTCATTCATTCATTCATTCATTCATTCATTCATTCATTCCTAGAATTTCTATAGCACCTCTTCAAGAGACCTAATGATCTTCTTATTCATCTTTTTTTCTTCTTCTTTATTATCGTCATCTTCTCCTTCATCATCGTCATCGTCATCATCTTCATCTTTTTAGTTTTCTTCTTCCATTTTCTCCTCCACCTGATCCTTCTCTTGCTAAACTCATAATCTTCTCGTTGCTGTTTGGTCGGTCAATACAACATTTTTAGCAACAAGCGTCTTTCTGTGGCGCCATTGTTTGAAAGCCTTTTATATAGCGCCTTATCTGTCTGTCGCATAGCGCTGGAGAGTATATCACATTGCGTTGATCAGTGAAGTGTCGTATTGGACGATAGAGAAAGACGAATAATCCCCGTTGCATTAACAATGCATCATTATTTTATGGTAATGCATTACTCTTTTGAAAGGTCTTTTCTGTAGCTAAGTATATTTATCACGTGTATAAAACTTAACTGACATCATTCTGTTCTAATCTAACCTGGTCTAATCTTATCGACTCCAAAAACCTTGACGGCGTTAGTGTAATAACCATCATGATAGCATAGCAGACATGACTTTAGTTATAGGAAACTCTGATCTGGTGGTTTTAGCATCGACAGGCGGCAGGCAGTCCATCAAATAGACAGGCGTTAATAACATTTTAAGGAGGTGCTTACGAAGAGCGCTGTTGGCCACTTTGGCGTACAGTGAAGGCAAGGCTCGTATATCGGCTACGCATCAGTCTTAATTATTGTCTTCGCTGAGCGACGCCTCATAATGACGAACATGGCCGACTGCAGGAAGCGCACGATATTCCCAAGGGAGCTCTCGTTGCTGGAGCTGCTTGTTATGGTCTGGCGGACGAGGCTTTCTCTAGGGAACAGTTCAGAAACGCATGACTACGCCACACGTCATGTGCATCAGTCCGTTTCTGTTTCAGAGTACGACGATAATTCAGATATAATTCCTCTCGTCTTCCTTAGCGCCTCACTGCTTCCCCTCTGGCACTTAGCGTCTAGCTGTCCTTGTTTCTAGATCACTTTCCTACTCCATCCACTTGTTGTCATTTTATTCCACCAACTCTTCTTTGTTTGAATTTTATTATAATTGTTGTTTCACTCACTTTTCTGTTTTGAAGAATACTTTGAACGCTTTCTCATTTTAAATATCTAAATGCCTGATCCAGTTTCCACCCCTATGACTGACTTAGGAGAAGGGCGGTTCCTGGTGCGCATGCCTTTTCGGTTGCTAACACCATGCCACAGTCATAACTCTTTTTAAAAACTCCGTTTTAGTGTTTGGATCTCGATTAAAAACAAATTTCTTTTCGGACTCATTTCTTTCGTACTAGTTCCGTGTCTCTTCGGATTTCTCTCTCAGTATTATATGACTGCACTTACTGTGGAGTGTAGCATGCAGTAGCATGTAGTCCAAGTGCAGCGGACTCAGACCTCCTTCAGACTATCCTTTTGGACAACCCCTCTGACTCGACTCAGCGCTTGTGAATAAGCTGGCACCCTGCTCTTGGCTTTCGAGTGGCATTTTAGAAGTTCGGAGTTTACGATTGCAGTTACGATTAGCATGTACATCAGCTTTGCTTAGTGTGACCGTCGATTGAAGCCTTGAGCATAATAACTCTGGCGCTATAGAAGTTCTTTTATTATTCACTGTTCTCAGAGTTCTACATTTCTGGATGTTTACAATATCACTTTTTAATCCTCTTAACCTAGCTCTAATCATAAGTAAGCAAAAGAAAAAATATTAGTTTAGAAGCAACAGTGTCTTCAATAGGAATAAGAATGACCAAGTAAAAATCCCTAGGGCACTCCTCAAGTTCAACATTTAACCATGTCTCATATTTTTATCCATATTTTTGTTCATGGAGCCGCTGTTCTCCGTGTTTTTATACAGAGCTTATTCTCTCTCCTGCACCACCTCCTCCTCCACCACCTTTTGAAGCTTTCTGCTAATTTGTTATTCCTCTTATCTCCTGTCCCTCTCCGTTTTGTACATTCTTTTCTCTCTGTGCTGTCCATATATAAGCCCCTCCGCTATGGCTCATCTTCTCACCTGTGTGTAAGTCGACCCATTCTGAGGCATATGCGTGGGACCGACGGAGGCCGACAGCTGAGCGGACGGATGTATCATAATTTATTCAGACGAAGACTGTGGGCTCTAGGTTCTGTGGCGTTTACAGCTCATGGCCACGTTGAATTATCAACCACAGTTGGCACTGTTGGGTTGAATAAACCTGCCTTATTGCCTTCAAGATCTAAACTCTTTACGACTCTGAGTCTTTAGAAGTCGAGGTCTTTACTCTTTAGGGCTCTTGGTCTACAGAACCCTGCATAAGACAGTGAGAAGATGGAGACTATACACGGGCAATACAAAACGTACTAGGCATAGAGTTAATATATGGACAGCGGGAGCAAGACTGTAATACAGATAAATGTTCTACTAAATACAAAGACAGACAAACACATACAAACACACAGACAGAGCGACGCTGAAGTCTTCTGCTGAGTCTGCTGCTGTTGATGTCCGACCCGGGGAACTGAGCATGTGTAAATGACAAGATCAGGAGAGTGGAGACGCATAATAATCGTCTATTATAGGTTTAGCCATTTCCTTGTTCAGCTTCGCCTGATTAGATAGAAAGAGAAGAGCGACTAAGACGAGGAATGAATTCGCGGCACTTCATCCGCACATTTAGCACGTAACGTTATGCAATCAGGCGTTCACGTGGAATCGTTTAAACACTGCCAACAGCAAATGAGTTTCTGCTGGTCAGTCCAGCATAAAGACGTAACACTATTGACCGCTTTTTAACTGTCCATCGCTGTTGGGTTCGTTTTGCATAAAGAAGTCTATTAGACTGGGATGAAAGCGAACGTGGGTGTACTGGGACGTCGTTTTCCAGTCAAAGACTGTATTATTTACGCCCTGAAATGCAATCCCGTCTTCGCAGTATATTGCGGTTGTCCCGTTACTCATGAGGGTCAATTAATCCAGTGGCAGAAGCCTCTCCTCCGAATGAATCGGGTTCTCTGATGGGCATCCATGGCACGACTGGAGACTGTCAGCTGCACAGCAACGAAGGGCCTGCAGGGGAGGAATGGAAACAGGAGAATTAGAAGGCAAGGAGAAGAAGGAGAAGACGGAGAAGAAAGGGAAGAGTGAGAAGACAGGGAAGAGAGAGAAGAAGGAAAGAAAAAAGTGTCGGGATTGAAGAAAAAAACGAAGGCGGAATGTGACGATAAAGTATGGAGAACATGAGATGAGGGAAGACGATATCATCCTCAGTAATTCAGTCTAGCTATAGTGTTGTCCAATGCAGTGTAGTCTAGTTACTAGAAATCTGGTCCTGTCTAGACTGGTCTGGTTTAGTCCAATACAATCTAATCCAATCTGAAAAATTATACAAAGCCATGGTCGTAGTACACAAGGCATAAAGGGTGGTCTCTAGCATAAACTGTATTCCGAAATCACAATCCATTGGTTGAGGTCCATGAGACCAGAGAGACTGAAAGACAGAGGAGGAGAGAGGATGAAAAAGAGGAGATTTTTTAGCAAAGACCTAACGATATCAGATAAAGTTCAGAGTGGACAGAAAAACCGGCGGTTTACATCAGAGCATTGGGCCAGCGACCGGGAAATAGGTAATAATGAAGGTGTTGACGATGCTGCTGCTGCTGATGATGATGATGCTGCTGCTGATGATGATGATGCTGCTGCTGATGATGATGATGATCATGCTGCTGCTGCTGAAGATGATGATGGAGCTATAGTAGACTAGCTGAATTGAACAAGAACTTCAAAAGAATCTCTGATCGCGGAAAAGAAAGGAAGGAAATGAAGCAATATAGCGTGCACGCGAGATCGATAGAAAGAAGAGAAAGCGGATTAGTAGCAAGATGCAGACGAATAGGAAGAGAGCAAATGAAAATACAGACGAGCAAGGGAACAGAAGGACGAGGGAAAGGATAGCGACACACAGATGTCACCGCGTACTACTATAATGTCTTGCTTTTCATTACTTCTGAGCTTTACACGCAAGCGAACATTTGCACACGCATAGGCCAGTCATGCACTTTTTATTCAGGTGATTGCACAGCCTACTACTAATACCGGTCCAGACAGCGTCTATCTGTTTGGACAAGACAACATTATACGGGATCAAATACAGAACCCAAAGAATAGACTGCTGGAGACAATGAAGGCAATGAAGGCAGCTGCAGGTGAATAAACCTATAGACATGCTGCTCACGTCTTGTATGAAGTGAGAATAGAAAAACGCAGTGACAGACACACAACGAATGCACTGCAAAGCGCTTTGTGGCGGCGGCTGCTGCCTCCTATTTATTCTGGAGCAGTAGCAGATGGAGTGTGGTCTCATTATCTTGGGAACAATTTGTATAATCGATTTCCATAATGTAATACGGCTGAAAAGAGCGCAGCGGCATTTGATGACGATATATGCACATAGGATATGAGGCTACCTTCGTGCTTATGAATATCATCACCGTCGTCGACATCATCATCATAATCATCATCATCATTATCATGCCGTCACCGTAATCGTAATGGCGTCAGTACCTCTGTTACGACACTACCAGTCGTTCAGGTCTTTGATTCGTCTCCAAGCTGTTTGAATAATAATAATAATAATAATAATAATAATAATAATAATAATAATAATAATAATAATAATAATAATAATAATAATAGGACGATTTGTATAGCGCCGTAACTCAGCCGAGGCCGAAGAAAAGGGCGCTGTACATGAGTTCAAAAGGTTCAGTGGGTTCAGATCCGTCTCCACCGCTAAGTTCCATCCATGCGTGCCTTGGTCATTCGTCTGATCCCTTCCAGCTCCTTGGGACTCAGGCATCAATTCTCGGGGCCCCTGGAGCGTGGTCTTGTCTTCCATCGCAAAATGATCAAACACCTGGAGTCTTCTATAGATAAGATCACCAACAAGGCTAGGGCTTGTCATGGGAGCCTGAATACCTCTGCATTGTGCTCAGTGTATGGAAGTCCTTAGATTTTCCTCAGGCACCATCGCTGGATGGCATGCAGCTTTTCCTTAGAGCTACCTTGAGCGTCCAGGACTCAGCACGGCTAGTATATATGGATGATGTAGCAGGCGAATTTTGGTATCCAGCCGAATATCGACCTCCAAATTCCCCAATTAAGAAAAGTCAATAATAATTCGCTGAAACTATTATTATTTTGTTAGCAAACTGAAGTAACATGACGTCGTTTTTAAGGGACAGTTAATGAAGTACAAAAGTTATCCTAGTAAATATGGAAGGAAAGAAACTTTGTAGTTTAATATAAATATTTAAATTTAAGAAATTGTTATCAACTCTGGCACACTCAAGTTACTTGAGTGTGCCAGAGTTCCTGTTTCCTGAACATACATGTAGTAATATATTATATAGGCCTATGTATTGAATTTATTGAGTGTATTCGAAAGCTCTTGAGAATCCCGTGGACGAAAATGATGTCCAACGAACGGGTGTACACATCAGCGGGTACCAGAAAAGAACTATTGACACACACGAAAGCTCGGACTCTAAGATCTTTTGGCCACATCATAAGACAGACGTACGACAACATCGAGAGCAGCCTGATGATGGGTCTCGTGGAAGGGGTTCGAGGACGAGGAAGGCCAAGAATATTGTGGATTGACAACGTCCTGAACTGGACCGGACTTGTAGATGGTGGCCTAATGAACGCGGCACGCGACAGAAAACACTGGACATTGGGTTCAGATCCGTCTCATCATCATTATCATGCCGTCACCGTAATCGTAATGGCGTCAGTACCTCTGTTACGACACTACCAGTCGTTCAGGTCTTTGATTCGTCTCCAAGCTGTTTGAATAATAATAATAATAATAATAATAATAATAATAATAATAATAATAATAATAATAATAATAATAATAATAATAATAATAATAATAATAATAATAATAATAATAATAATAATAATAATAATAATAATACTAATAATAATAATAATAATAATAATAATAATAATAATAATAATAATAATAATAATAATAGGACGATTTGTATAGCGCCGTAACTCAGCCGAGGCTGAAATTGTTATCAAGTGACTCTGTAAAACTAATGTTAGACAATTTTCTGCTAGAATAACTGGGCCTAAACTATGGAACTCCATTGACCGTGGCATCCGTAATCAGAGGTCGCTCAACTCCTTCAAACAGGCCTATAAAAACACTTACTTAACTGACGTTGATTTTACTGCTGCCATGCCTATTTCTCATCCTATGTTAATTGAACTGACACATGTTTCCTTTCTAGTTCTATCATTTTGTTCCATCATAGTGGGGAAGACTAGATAAGCCCATTGGGCTTCTTCTCCCCACGAATCGATTTTTAATACGTAACCTGTTAAACTTTAACCTCTTCAATTATTTGTTTCTTATTAATGGCGCTTACGAAATGTAAACTGTTATTAACTGTATTCACACGTGTACATTGTACTCATTGTTCATGGAATCGATTCGAATAAATTTGATTTGATTTGATTGAAGGTCCATTCATGTAGCGACGATGGTGATGTGACATGACATTGAATTTAACAGTGCGTCTGTGTGCATTATGGAGCGTATAGCCTAATACATGTGTAGGCCTATTCGTCGTCTAAATCTGATCAAAATTTTGCCTCTAAGATATATAGCCTAGATCAATGCGGCGTAAACTTTTGTGGTCGTTGTAATCTCTTTGTATACAGAGTAACTCACGTCTAAGATGATAACCAAAAAATTTTCATAAATACAGTTTGACAGAGCAATCTGTTCGTATAATAACTGGAGTTGAAAGCAGGTCGTAAAGGCGAAAGTGGATAAGTTAACCGCTCTAGACCTAATCTCCGTCTCAATTAAATTGTCCCAGTAAAATGATTGGCACATTTGGAGCCATAATAATTTTTGGCTTACCTAGTTATATATATATATTAAATAATATAAATAATACTAAGCTTAGATCGCGGGGTGATTACAGATTAAATTTTGCTCGTACTAACTCTCGACTGTTTTCAATTAATGTGTCGGACCTTCTGTTTGGAACAGTCTATCTCATGATATCCGTAGCTTGCCTGATCTGTCTTCATCTAAAAAATCAGTACGTGCATACCTAACGGATCAGAATAAAAAGATACTATATGATATTCTGCTTTAATATATAGTTAAGGTTTTGTCTTTATATGCATTACGGTTCTGCTTTACTAGTTAAGGTTTTTGTGTTTATTTTTCATTACGGTTCTGGTTATGCTTCATAGTCCAGTTGGACTTATAAAGATCAATCATTTGTCATTCTACATTTGTCTCATGATTAGGGTGGTTCACAAAAACCAAGTTCAAGCTGGAAACCAGGGCACCCTCTCAGTTTGTTAGACCTGTCAATAGTATTATTGAGATAAAATTTCAGCATCTTATTCCAGCTGGAAGATGGTGCTCAATGACATAGAAATATTACCACATAGTAGCATTAGCGGTAAATCTTGATGTCGTATAACTTGGTCAATAACTTAACATTTGTTATGGAGATGAGTTTCAAATAGTTTCTGTTGTGTTATACTTACTTATTTACTTACCTACTGGTATTTTGAACAAAGTGTAAAGTTCTTGTTGAAGGTCATGGTGTCTACTTTCTGTGTTTTGGCAGACATTTTTTTCAGAAGCGAATTTTCAAATTTACCATTTGCCATTGAAATTTAAGCGCTCATATTTAACACTTTAACTCTTCGGTGTGCCCAAATTAGCCTGTGGGACAGGATACAATGAATCCATGGCCATTCATAATCTTCTGGAGTTGTGGAAACTCACGGACAAGGTTCAAACCTTGAGCTTTGATATCTGTCAACACTGAGCTCTTCAATGGAGTGTGCGTTCTGCCGGAAGACAAGATAGGCCGAAAGCTCCTGTGGTCGGCCAGCCGTCACCATGTGATGATTTTAGCCAAAGTATTCACTTTGTGCTGATCCATCTAATTCACCACATATTCCAATCTTCCAGACATATAAAGCTGCTTGGCAAAGTGTGATGCAGGACTGAATATCATATCCAGCACTGAGCCCTATCATGAAACAGCACTCAGTTTTCTCAAGAAGTTTACTGAAAGAAAGTCAGATTCAGGGATCAGAGATGACTACCAAGAACTCATTGAGCTGAAAATGGTTGTCTTGGAAGTTAACCTTCAATAATTCACTGGAGAGCCCTGGGCCAATTCACCATGCAAGTTGGATGCCAAGTTACTGTATGCCATCAAAATCTACCTTTTTCGTGATCAACGTGGTATATTCAAACTAACGAAGAAGAAAGAAACTCAGATTCATAGATTTGTGCAGCTTTGTTGCCCTTCTTTACACAAAAGCATGGACAAAGGCTTCACCTTGCTGCTGAAGCTCCAGGACAAGATCTGTCACTTTGGACTAATCTAGGAAAATATGATTCAGTTTACTCCGAGATCAGCGTTGCTGCCAGGAAGGCCCTAGAAACCACTTGTGGTACCTTTCAGATGAGGCTGTAGGTCTGGCACTGTTCTCAGACCAACTTCCAGTAACAGATAAGGTGAATATTGTTCACAGAGTAACTGCAAAGCCTGGTGAAAGGAAGGTGAGAGGTGATGCTGCGCTACTGAAGGAGGAGGCTTGCGTGGGTGATTTTGCAACCCAGTGAAAACTGACATTGCTCTCACACCTGAAGATTAGTGATTTCTTTCTTACACTTCCACAAGAGAAGTGGATCGAGAATGGGGATTACAAACAAGGCAGAGACAGAATTCAGCAGTTGAGAGTGGTGAACGACCCGGCTCAGAGGTGTGTGAAGTTATTCGAGGAATTCAACCGACTCGTCATCAATAATGAAGAAGAAAATTGGTGTCTTCTCCAAGTGGTCGTGGGAAATACGAATGCTATTTCTGCTATCTTTCTGCTATCTTTATTTATGCTATCTCTGAACACCTAAATCTTTTATGCCGTGCTTGCTTTTTTCAGTTGCGGCCATTGCGGGTAATTTCCCGTTCACTTTCACCAAATGCTGCACTTTCTGTTGTTCATGCTTTTTTTGTAGTAGGATTGACTACTGCAGTACCATCTATGCTGGCCTCCCATTGGGGCGCATTGCTCAGGTTGAGCGTGTGCTTCGTGTAGCTGCTAGGCTTGTTGGTGGTTTTTCTAAATTTGACCATATCTCGCATTATATGCGTGACGTACTCCACTGGCTTCCTGTTTCTTAGCGCATTCAATTTAGGATTTCGGTCTGGGTCTGGCGGTTCCAATAGGGAGCGCCCCAGCCTACTTGCGTGAGTTCTGTCGCCCTACCTCAGGTTTAGCTACCGGCAGAAATCTTCGTTCTGCATCTCGTGGCGAAGTTGCTGTTCCCTTTGCGCGCACTTCAAAGATGCAACTTCGTGCCTTCTCAGTGGTCGGGTCGACCATCTGGAATAATCTTCCTTCAGATCGGCGTGTTCTTCTAGCTGGAGACTCTGCTTACACCTTTTACAAGAATTTTAAAACTGTTCTCTATCGCCGTAGTTGGGCAGGGAGCGCCTCTGAGTAGGTTATCTTGGAGGGGCGCTATATATAAGTCCTCTGAATGAATGAATGAATGAATGAATGAATGAATGAATGAATGAATGAATTTGCCTCACAACAACAAAGAAGTCTGTTGTTGACGCAGTGCTGGCAGTTTCTAGACTCTAAGACTGTAGCTGGTATTGAAGTCATAAAACCGGAACAATCGACGTTCATGGTCAGAACGACGTGTTTTTCAAAAATTTTAGGCATTTCCAATTCTTCAAACCTATTCACATTTTACAGTACAATCTGACTAACTGTTCTACTATCACATGTGTTGTCAAATTACAGTAATATTTGATTTGTCGTTAAATAAAATGCATTCGTACGGGAATGTATGCTCGACGCATTAATTTCCACAATTAGTGTCTTTTTATCGGTATCAGGCAAAGTGACACAGTCCGTGAGCACCGTCTTCCCGTTGGAATTGGAAGCTGAAATTTTGACTAAATAATACTATTGATAGGTCTAACAAACTGAGAGGGTGCCTTGGTTTCTAGCATGCACTTGGTTTTTTACCATGTATCTGTGAGCCACCCTACTCATGATACAAGGGCGACCATACTTATCAGCGGGACCTTGGTCCCTTCTGGGTCTTCCTGTTGTATCCCTTGCAATGTTATTGTTTACTGAGTTTATTGTCATCTGTTGGTTGTAGGCCTACTGGGAACAATAAACGAATGATTGATTGAATTATATGTATAATATATATATATATTGGCGTAACAATTAATGGCTTGAAATTATATGTATTGCCAATCGCTATGATAAGTTGCCGTCAAAGTTAAATTATGCAAGCATGCTTTCAGAAAAATCTCATATAATATCATAATGTATAGGCCTATATTATATTATGTTCGTCTACATATGAGCAGCCGAAAAAGCTATAGACGCATTATATTCACTGGACGATGGCTGATCAGAGCTTTCACTGTTCTGTGCAGGCTAAATACGTCACCAGAGGTCGAAGTGATCAGACAAAACATTCAACCGGAAGTGGTCGTTTGCAAGAACGGACGCCTCTGTAGCACGTCATCACAACTTCAGCAACAGGCAGGCGACCTTTAACCTATACGAATTCTTTGAACTATAGTGTATGTAGCCTTATACAAAGGTCATCCTTCACCGAGGTCATGTCTATGCCTTTAAGGAATTGTTGACGACGGTAACATAATTATGGACATTACTTCCTCGACTTGAAGGGCAGAGAGAATATAAACATTGAGGCGTTTCAGCTGGAATGGATGGAACCTATCCTGCATCTATACCTGTAGCAGCGCAGACAAGGTGTTTGGACGGATGAAAGCTGCAGAGCGACTTAGCTGCTGGGCATTAATCATCAAAACCTACAAGCGGAAATCTGTTTTCCTTTGCTTCCATGAGAAGCCGTTGAAGTGGATTCTGCTGTTGAAGCTCAGACCACGACTGATCGTCTTGGTGTCACCCCTACGATGGTGACACCCGGTGCGGCCCGCACCACCCGCATCCCCTCCCCTAGTGACGCCACTGCCGTCTTCCCAAGGGAAATTACTGACTAACAGTTTCAATAAACCAGTTTTTTAGTACAGGTTTTGCCATAAGTTCATCATCTAGATTTACCAAGCGATTCAACAGATAGTTCTTGCATGCTGGCAAACGTGCAAATAATTATATTTAGATATGTATAATATTAAATGTCGATTCTCTGCACCTACATGTAGAAGTCATCTGTCAACTCTACTTTTAAATCTGTTGGTTGGGCTATACGTGGGTGCGCAAGCCGATCACTCGTGACTCTTCTAGTTTTCTGTGCAATGTTTCGTTAACTGATGAATGTTCTGCTCTTTATGACCTTTAAGATCGTTCAGCGCCTCTGATTATTTTCCTGGAGTGACGCTATGTAAATTTCCTTAATAAAATAAATAAATATTCTTAAAGTTGGCTTCATTTTAGTTATCGCGCATTTTCAGCCCATTAGTGTCAATCATAATGAATTGACTTTGTTGATCTTTTGCTGTCTTTAAATGTCCACCATCTTCAGTTTTTCATAACGCATTTTTGCCAGCAGATTCCGACGCCAAATTTGACTAGACAAGAATCGAACAAAGCGTTGAATGATAACGACGACAACGACAACGACGAAGATGGTCAAGACGGCGTCTTTGTGAGTGATGTCGTTGCCAAAGTCACAGAAGGCTGCCAAGTCCAGCTCATCATTTCATACCACCGGACACAACAAACACTGACAGTAAACATCGTTAAGTTGTTTGGAATTAACACAATGACGAATCGCTGCCACAACTACAATTCCAACGGAACGACATACGGATCGACATCTCTTGCAACGTCAACATCCGCGACAACAACGCGGCCGTCATTTGCGGCAGTTGTTGCTGCAGCTGTTGCTGCCAAGAAAGCCAACGACTTGCCGACAACAACGACCAGGAACTGTAATTACCGTGGTTCCATCGTTGCCCAGTTGTACGTCGGACTAACTGTTCTTCCTGACAGAGACAAATGTCTTGTTACGACATCCAAGAAGATGGATGATGTCGTCGTTTGGAACGAATCGTTTAACTTCGGCGGTGAGTGCGTCTGGCAATTCATTTTCATTTTCAGGGTGTTTTGTAGAATTACTGGTGCTTTTAATTGTATAAATTACAATTGCACTGTCTCAAACAAAGGCAGTTAATTTAAATCTGTTGAATGTCCGAAGAAAGATGGCGAAATGATGCGCAGACGTGTCTCATCAGAAGCAACTTTTCCTTGAAATATGCAGCCAATGTCTTAAGGAGCAGTGAGTAGCAATACTCCTATCACAGACAATTAGATGAGTGCTAAAATAAATAATTCCCGATTAACCAATTAAACACTGACGCAAGCTTTCAGATATTCAAATTCTATTTGGATTTGGCGTTGCAGTCAGTTACGTAATGCACACACACCAACACACCAACACACCTACACACCTACACACCTAAACACCTAAACACACACACACACACACACACACACACACACACTTGCAAGCCTAAATATATTGACAGACCATTCTTGCGTACATACTTGCATACTTATCTACTTGCGTACTTACATTCAACATAGAAGAAGAAACGCGATCCCTTAAGCTAGTCCTGAGGCAGCCATGGGTATGAAGTGTTAGCGACTTCATTTTCTTAGCCTCGAAATATGAGGGCGGGTGGCCAATCCTCTCCCTCACCGTCTCATCTTCCCATCGACAGTGTACACGTAAGGTCAGTGTACTCATTATAGCGGAGTTGGGTAGAGGACGCAAGTGGGGCAGAAATCTCAAACCAAATTTCTGCCGTAGGTGGCAGGGATTTTAACCCCAAGTACTCAGTGTACTCATTATAACTGAGTTGGCAAGGAGGCATTGCATGCCTTTGGCGGGGATTTGAACCCCGACCTCTTGGTGGCCAGTTCAACTCGTTTCTCACTACACAATCGAGCGCCACCTACATTCATAATTCCATAATCGACCGAGAGAAGGGACCACTTGTCGGGAATGGACTTATTAATTAACAGTTTCCATAAGCTTACCGTCAGAAAATCAGAGTAAGAATTTCGGAACGTTTGGCCCTAAATTTATGTACTTTAAAAGAAAATGTCACATATCATTTGGCGGGAAATCACCTATGAATGTTTAAACTGTCTCTACCCGATGAGTTAATACCAGATTTTTGGCTTTAGCATCATGTGGAGTAATATAGGTCGCTATACAGCGATTATTAGCTTCAGATGCAGTAATTAGTCGCAGAAATCAATAATCACGGTATTACGAAAAAGCCATTTTCCGGCTGATCTAGTAAGCGACAAGTGGTCCCTTCTCTCGGCCGAGGTCACGTTACGCTTGAGAGAGAGAGAGAGAGAGAGAGAGAGAGAGAGAGAGAGAGAGAGAGAGAGAGAGAGAGAGACAGACAGACAGACAGACAGACAGACAGACAGAGACAGAGACAGAGACAGAGACAGAGACAGAGACAGAGACAGAGACAGAGACAGAGACAGAGACAGAGACAGAGACAGAGACAGAGACAGACAGACAGACAGACAGAGACAGACAGACAGAGACAGAGACAGAGAATGTGATTGCATCAACTGTGCTAGGTTATCGAGAGGATCAGCTGACGAGTCGGTCGTTGCAGCTCCAGGTTTTCCAGTCGGATGAACTGAGTCGGAACGAACCGATTGGATTCGCCCTCGTTCCACTCTGCCACGTCGACCTCTCGACCACACAGACGCTCTTCCACAGCCTCTCATCAGGAACATCACAGGTGGCTACCACCGTCTTCTTTGATGCCGTCGTCGTCATCATCATCATCATCATCATCACCACCATCACCATCACCATGGTAACATCACCACTATCGTCGTCATCGTCACCATCAACCTATACTCATCATACGGATAATTCAGAGGGTCTTCTAAAGGGCTTTAGCCGTTGTAGTCTGCTTTGTTTAAGGAGATAAATGTATAAAATCGTATAGAATTGCTATGCCTTATAATCGACTGTTCTTTGATGGATGTCTAAACAGTGCAAGTTGGGAGAGTTGTTACTGTCGCTCTGCTATCAGCCAACGATCGGTCGAGTGACGGTTGTCATCGTCAAAGCCAGACAACTGGCCAGCAGCAGGGACCGAAAACAAACGACAGGTAACGCATCATACGATCATCATCATCATCAAAATCATCATCATCATCATCACCACCATCACCTACCAACAACTTAGCTGTTACCTGCTGAGCATCAATCTAACTTTTATCGATCGTTCTGCTACAATGACAGTTACATGGAAGAAGAAAATCAGCCCCCTAGTGACAGCCATGAGTATTAAAGACTTCGTTTTTCTTAGCATCCGCAAAGGAAGACGTTGAACGGTTAGACTCGACCACTGCCAAATAACACAGTGGCACCAGCGTATCTTGGGATCAACTTCACCTGTGAAAATGAACAGACAAATGAAGCACGCAGAATGGAAGCGGTTCTAACAGTATTATTCAGACTGCTGATGCTGCTATCCCCATACCAGATGACTTCACTAATAAGACTCAACCGTAGTTCGTTGTCTATATTATAGTTAGGACCACTATGACCCAAACTAGATCTTTTGCCACCATTGGGTCTCCCTATGGAATGCCCTTCCCTCCTCTACGTGTTACCATTCTTTCTGGGTCTTTTCGTACATCCTTCTTCCTCCTCAATACGTTCTTCTTCTCTAGGGGTTCTCGCACTGGGAGCGCTACTGAATGGCCACTGCTGTGAGCGGCGCTATATAAATTAATAAATACAATACAATATGTATATGAAATGTTTGCGTGTAGATCCGTACGTGAAGATCTGGTTGTTGAACAACGGTAAGAAGGTGGAGAAACGAAAGACGAGCGTGAAGGAGAAAACGACGAATCCTGTCTACAACGAATCCTTCATATTCAATCTGTCAACAGACCGTGTCCGTCTGGCCAGCCTCACGTTCTGCGTGGCTGACCGTAGAACCATCGGACAGAACCCGGTCATTGGTCAGGTGACGCTGGGCAGTCGAAGCGGTCCAGCAGAAGTCAGACACTGGAACGAAGTCATCGAGAAGGCAAGACAACCAGTCGCTCAGTGGCATCGACTCAAAACCATTCAGTAGAGAAGAATCTCTTCAGAACGGACACTACTTTTCAGTCGTCAACAATGTGCTCCGCATCGAGGTTATTTAATATAATGATAGTATCAAATATGATATGAACGTTTCTATGGGTATATGACGCTATTATACAATTGTGTGTATAGGCACTTATGTGAAAGGCACATACGAAGTTGTTTTCCGGGCAGCGTTCTCTTGGAACTGACTCTGTTTGCTGGAAAAATGTAATAGGCTTATTATACATATTGTATATAGGACAACGGTCCCCAGGCTTCAAATTGAGAATGTTCGGCATATATATTAGCAGTAGCATTAAATGCAGAATTTACATGGCATCTTCTAAGACCACCAGGCTTTAATTATTTGTTTTCTCAATTAACGACCTTCTTACCTATTTAATTACCTAAATAATTTGCCTATTTACTTACTCACTAACTTTACATCGTGCATCCTGTGCCATTAGAGTCAGCATCCGAAGTATTTTCCTTTATCAATCCGTCAGCGTTTTACAGCCTCGTATCAATAGATATTTGGCAAACGTCACCAACTTTTGATCTGAGAGTTTTGAATTTGTGGCATTTTCATAGAGGCCGACATGGGCTCCAATATTATCTCTCATCCTTACAAAAAGCGAAGCCTTGTTTCTCACCATCTTCATTTTACCATTCATAAATGAAACGCAGTGGGTTTCTGCCTCCTTCGACCCTGAGCGCCGATGTAATGGCAAGGGCGGCCGATGACCGCTTGTTCTCCGCCATAGGTTCAGACCCAAGCAATGTTCTTCGAAGCCTCTTTCCAGCAAAGAAACCATCTATGATCTACATTCTTCGCGCCCGACCGCATGACTTCATGCCTTGTGCATTAGACACCGGCGCAATAGAAGTTGCTAATTACATTACTTCAAACTTCCCCTTAAAGATAATCGACCTTTGTCCCAGGGTCCTCTATCGGAACGCTTATTTATTAATTAATTAATCTAAATTGACACCTCATCCAAATTCCAACTGTAAACGTACTGGAAAGCTTGTTAAACTAAGAGTCAGCTTTCATTGTAACAAGTTGCGTCTGTGACAACTTGGTTATTCAGAAAAAAAGAATATTGATTGATTGAAAAGAAAAATAATAGTCATATTGATACAGTGCTGTAGTTTCTAACGCAAAATTGTTTTAAGCAGCATGGCCACAGTTTCCGTCAAATTATGTTCTACTGTGTATCTAGGAAGTCATGGCGGAGCTAGATCAATAGCTATGGAGAGCTGTTATGTAATGTTACCTCACAAATGTTCTGAAAAAACCACGACTTTATATTAAACATTCTTCGTACGCGTCTATTACATTTATTGAAACAGGTTTGATTGATAATGAAGGTTATCGCGGCTTGTTGTAAATTCGGAACAATTTATCTTGGTTGAAACTGTATAAAACTGAGCGGTATTCATAGTTCTTGAAACGAATTCTGTGTGCTGAACTGGTAGTTTTATTTGCACATTTAGATTGCGCGTCATGATGGCATGAAATGGCATGAAGAGAAAACCTTCTGTAGACCTACTTGTGAAATATCTTTCCGATTATTATATAGGCCTATTTTATTAGTGCATAATGTTTACATGTATATCTAAGACAAGACTGTTTGAATGTTGACATTATAGGTGTACTATTATATTTTATTACTATACAGGTGTATATAGCATTCTATGAATGTAGAAGCATACGCAGACATAGATCCTGCGTATCTATAAGTATTCTGATTATACTCAGAGTCGATGCATCGAAGCGTTAGAATTGTCTCTATATATCAATGTGTTATCCACTGTTAAAGATGAACTATAAGACATGATCATTTGGATAACTTATGAGTGTTACTGTGAGTTTCGTCATTTTAGGCCTAAAGGATCACACGCTGCAAACATCATAAGAAAGAATCAGTTATAATTCTGCTTGTTTTTATTGTTAAATAAAAAATCTTTGTACGGTACAGATGCAGGCTGAATAACGACAGAAAGAAATCAAATGTGTGATGTTGGAATTAAGGGAGGCACGACAGGAAGAGACGAAGACCGTGCAGAGAATAATATTTCGACGACGTAGACGAATTGAACCTGACGCCAGTCCATCTACAGTCACTGTGCTTATCACGAAGACGCTATTGTTTACCTTGAACAGATATCTGAGTTTTCATCCCGCCATCTCCAAGGATTTTTTAAAATAATGTTGGGCATAGATTTATATACGTGTAACGTTCATAGAACGCACAAACTGATTGCCTACATGCAGTTTGATTGTGCAGATAACGAAAAGTTCCATTCAGTGGCAGAAACTACATGACACTGTTGCTTTATTATTCGAATTCATCTAGCGCTTGTTTTGACAGTCAGATCTGCACATATAGCAATGCACGGCCAGGAAGCTCAAGGCTATGCATGGCCTGCGTTTGATATATAAAGAACTCCCTTCAACGGTATCACTGTCAATATTGGGACACAAATATTGAAACAATAAACGACGAACGAGGGAATCGGTTGTAATCAGAGCCATACGTCATAAGCGATTGGCGCTCCATCATTTCGCTTCCAAAATACAACGATGATCAGTGAAGAGTGGAACACAATAAATATTTGCATAAGCTGTAGGACAAAGTGGCATTGAATGTAAGAAATTTATGACAATGATTATTGTTTTTAATATTTTAGTAGTACAAACACACACAGTACATATAGGACCCAAAAGATTAAAAGATAGAGCCTTGTTTATACGAATATTTGTAAAATCCATCTAAAGATCAGCTCTGTCACAGTAACCCAAGGACTGGACACTCTTTTACTCTCATATAGCTTGCCTTGTGGCTCATCTACCGAGATCCAAGAGGATGAATGGCTGAGTGAGCTCCAGGTACACATTATTCCATTAAAATATATTAAAAAAAGGGACAGTATAAAGGATAACACTCTTGCCTGAAGTTTTCACAGACCCGGTTCGATTTCCGTAAGGGCCATGGGTTTAGCTCATGCCTTCATTCCCTAGGTGGCAGCAAAAGTACAATGAGCGTTCACCTTGCATGGCCTACAACTTTGTTGATTTATGTCTCTGTAATTATTTGTGTTCTTGTGAATTGTTTAATCGTCATAACATGTACGATTGTACGTGTACAGCGCAGTACGCTTGGCAGGCGCTTCATTACAGAATAAATAATTATTAGTATTATAACCGGCCACGGTCCACCACATAGTTTACCTTCATTGTGCCTGACAAGCGCCAAGCTGCGTCTCATAAATACTAGGCCTAATACATAATTATTATAGCGCCATTATAATATTGCACAAGGCATTTATCCTCAGCAGTCATTTACATTAAGACCTAATTTCTGTGGTCTATCTATTATATCGTGAAAACATTGTCGTCGTTTATCAGCCGCCATATATACGGCCCCGTCCCATGTCGGATGTTGATTCGCCTTCTCTATCATTTTGGTGGATTATGTTGTCTAAGCGCAGAATTTGCTCTGTAATTTCTATCATGCTGCAGATCGTTGCTGCTTCTGTGTTTGCGTTTCGCTGTTATTCTTTCTTCGTTGCTGCAGCGAATTTTATACGTTTCGAGGATATTTCTTCACATACAGCTGTAGGCCTATTATCTTGGCCTACGTGACTGCACTAGGAGAGATGGGCTTCATGATGCAATTGACTCTCTTGGATCTACGGATCTAGGCCCTACACGGTTTTGCAGCAGGAGGAAGAGCGCGCGGGTCTTTGGACTGACCTTGACCGTTATTCAGAGGAAGAGCTTCTATCTACAGACAGGCAGGCGACGAATATCTGTCCTACGTGGACCCGGCGGATAGTCGGACGTGCATTTGCCACCAATGAGCGACCGCTGGACGGTTACGTTATCGTGTACCGTGGACGCTACAGCCTGTCGTCGCTCCACATTATCAACGCATTTGGTCCAGAAACTCATGATGGCATCTGTCAACTTCGAATAGAAATCTGCTGGCTGGTCTCCACGTTTGATCGTGAGCTCGCTGCTGATGACTCTTCTAGTTTTCTGTGCATTGTTTAGCTTACTGACTAAATTTCGTTTCTGTACGACAATACCCCTATGCTGCATTGCGTAAGGCTGTACCGAACAAACAACCAGAACACCTCGTGTTGTAAAGTGAAGAATCCTGTAGCCTAACACAGATAATGCAGCGATGCACAAGTTCCAGAGGTACGATGGAGCACATACATCGCTACAGACTGGAAAATGAGAATGAGGAAATGTCATTTCAGCATTTACTGGATGTGTTTCTGTTGCTCACTCCACGAAAAAATGAACATATAGGATTGAAAATTAGGTTAGGAATCTGTAAATCGAGAATCATTGGAACATGTTGCCTCGTTCCTGTCTTTTATTCATTGCATTTAAACAGAGGCAATGCCTACAGAAGAAGTGCAAAAGGTGAGAGCATGGCTTGTGTGCTAACTCTGAGAGGCAACCATAGGAATTAAATGTTAACGACTTCATTTTCTCAGCTTCGGCATATGCAGACGAATGGCTAGTCAGTTCTTTCAGTTTCCGTCTGATGTCCGACGGTGTACGGTCAATGTACTCATCTCTCGCTGAGTTAGATAGATACAGCAAGTGGAACAGAAATCTCGAGGCGTCCGTTCGCAATGGATGGGTTTTGGCCAAGGCCGTAGCCAGGATTTTGTTTAAATACGGCCATGGTTTTGGCCCTAACTCCTGAGTTGATAGTCCAGTACGCTAATCACTAGACTATCGCCCACCCTACAATAGATAATGATTAAGCACGAACAACGGCTCTATAGTCAAATACACGCAGCTGTGTTAAGAAGGACTTGTCAAGGTCTTTGAAAAGTCTTGCACCCTCACATTCCACGCTGGAAGGCGAGCACTCAAAACTGGGACAGTTTGACATACTGCATAGGTCAATTAACCAGTGTGTTCTTGCAAGGGCATCGAGTGCAAATCTTCGTTAAAACTTACTGGCCTATTGTATATTTGCCCACGCTTTGGAATTCCACGTCAGAATTCGGAATCTGGCGGTGTGGAAGAAGCAAATTAAGTCTGCTTAGATGGTACTTGTACCGGTTTTAGAACAGACTGTTAGGCTACATGATATATTGCGATTATAGCCTACATATAAATTTCAATTATGGTTTTATTAGGTAGAATACTGGAGAAGCTCTATGAAACTATTCCTATAGGAACAGACCCCAATGCACAGAAAAGAAGTGAGTCCAATGCCCGTCTCCTTTCTTAGTCGGAGACGCAATGAAACCATAAAACGAAAGAATTGCTTCCTTCGGATTGCAGTGTCCAATTGGCACTGCTGTTTCTTCGAAACATCTTCACTGCTGACCGGTGCATATGGTGGCATCCTGTTGTTAGGCGAATGAAAGAGGAGTCCATTCAATGCCGCTGACAATTGCAATACAGCTGAGACTTACACTGATTAGAAGCGGCAATGTATGCCGTCTCGACCAGTCACTGGGGAACCTTTGTGAAAAGAGTATCCATTCAGCCTCGAAACTACCAATCTAATTTCTGCCGATGGGCAGAGCGCTTTGAAACGAAATAACGTTCAACGAGAGGCTATACAAATTGCAATTGCGCTATAAAAATTTCAATCTTGACTGCCGAAAGCGGTCGTTTTAGGAAGTCATCGAAGTCCATCTGATCTTGGCGACCAACGCTTGGCTCGACTAAGTATGCTGCGAATATACTAGCCTACGCTTTAAAGTTTAACTTTGAAGAAGATAGGGATAGACTAGACTACTTGCCAATATTCTACTCTCGATATGCTAAACCAAAATTGGGGAAAGCATCTCATTGATTAGGAAAGGCTAATATCGCAGGGCAAGGCCTGGGAAAAAGAGTAAGGCCTGGGAAAAAGGGTAAGGCCTGTATCGTGCATTAATAATATCCTAAAATCGGAGGATTCCTGAATTGTAAAAATCTTATCTACGTATACCTAGTAGATAGGGTTGATAATTAACGATGCTTGCCGTATACTTTTCTGCATTGGATTTTTCATATTTACAGTTAGAGGCGAATTGCAATGGTCTAGAAATCTGGATTTGTTTGAATTTGAGAGAGAAACTTGTGAAACATAACCACACGGGCAGTGCCTATTTGAAATACATCACGAATAAAGAATGCGTAGAAATGGCATTGCAAATAATTACAGACGACATTGATTACTCTATTTCGAGCAGAATCAATCAATTCAGCAAATAGTTTTGCTAAGTTTATTAGACTCATGCCATTGAAATGTTGTAAATGGAGTGCCTATAGTAACAGACATTCAGCAAGCGAATGATGTAGGAAACGTTTGTGTATTATAGACATCAACGATTACACATCTTTAAAGCCGCGGATAACAAACCAGCAGAAGAAGAACAAGATAGACGTAAGAAAACAGTGAATGTGAGCATCATCAGCTGGGATATTGTATCCCAGTGATTGATTACTGAGCAATGCATCAAGTGCGGTGTTGTGTAAAGTCAAGAAGAAGATAAAGTATTAAAATCTTGGGGAATGATTCCCATTAAGAAATAGTGATAAAGAGCGTGAACTAACATATCTAGAATCAATCTACAGTTGAAGTTGATCAAAAATCGAATTCAGTTCTTCTGAAGACAAGAATGCAGGAATGCACAAGTTCAAGTAAGAAAGTATGTTTGTAGTATGTATATGTAACTTTAATTACAAAGTACTTAAATTAGTCTCTAGCTAAGCAAGAATCAATGCATATGTGTATTTTTCAAGACAAACACATATAGCGGCCTTTGATGGCCTCTTAAATACTTGAACATGCTTTCCTCTCTTTGACCCTTCAGCAGGTCAAGAGGGAGCCATCGTCGACGAAGCAGGTCATAGTAGGTCATCGTCGATCAGGAGTGGCACACTGCGTCGACCCATCAGCGATGATCCGATCTTCTTTCGAAGTCGAATGACGTAACTGATCGACGAGACGGGTGAATGACAACAGGGCAAACGTGTCTCCTAAAACATCGCCATTTCCCCTGCATTATAATAACCCAATTGATCAATCATATGTCCTATCTTGACAGCACTATTGCATTCGCATTTCTAATGCATGCAGAAGGCGTCGAGGGTATCCAAGTCTCTAACAATCGTGACTACGAAAACAAGAAGACAGCAACGCATGTCCCAAGCCTGGATGAAGGAGGAGGGCGACGCTAATGATCTTTGTTACCACACAGTGTCGTTAAACTGAAACTACTACTGCTTACAGTTTCAACAAAAACCTTGAACCACAAACAGAGTCATTCTAATAACCCCATTCATCAATCATATGTCTTATCTCGTCAACCCTAATGCACTCGCATCTCTAATGCATGCAGAATATGTCGATTGTATCGAATAGTCTCTTACAATTCTGACTACGAACACAAGTATAGACAACAAGGCACTACTCTTGCGCTTATAGCTACAGCGTAAATCTTGAACTATAAAGAGAGTCATTCAAATAACTCTGCTTCAGTTTCAACTACATATGTTAAGTTTATACTAGAATGTCGTCGAGAAAGGACAATAAGGAGTTGGACATGATGACACGCGAGACATCTCAATGATGATTTAGATGACAATGGGTGGCAGCTCCAACTGATGAAACAGAAGTAACGATCTCGATAGTACTGACCTCGACTTGTCCGGTGTTGGTCAGTACACCCCAGTGGTCATTTATAGTTGTGATGCCAGTTTGCATCCGAATGTCTTTCGGATTCAGCGGCTGCAGCTGAATCAGCGATTCGTCGTAGGTCCACGATGAAACCTTCAGCGTCCCTGTCCACGCATTGCCTCGGAATTCGTAGGACGCAGGAAGCGTGACGGTGAACGGTTGGACCCAGGTGACCGTTCCGTTCCAGTGAACAACAGCATCCGTGTCTCGACCGTATTCCATCTTCAACCTAAGTATACAACAGAGGGTTAGACAAGCGGGCAGACAGATCGAAACACAGACAGATAGACAGACAGATAGACCAACCGACAGACAAACAGATGGGAGTGACAGTTGAACCCGTTGAGCTGAATTGCTCGTTGTCAAAGGCCAACCTAAATCACTCTTAAGTGTGCAGCTGTAGATCTCTTCCTGCCTTACCTCTGTCCGATGCAAGAGAGGCATAATCCAGTCAGTCCCTCATGGCGCCTGAATAATGAGCGTTCACACGACGACGTCTCTTTCTCCAAATCCAAAGCCTCAAAAGGATCTGAATGATTGATCTGCATTAAATGAATGAACGGAAACGGAATTGCATCTCTCAAATGGAGACAGGCCACTGATCCTTCGTCCATCTGTGACCAGTGCAGACTCTGACACCCATTGTGGATATGTGACCGCAAACAGATTTCAGTGACGGAATTTATCTCGCTGGTGATGGCTTTTGCAATGGCCGGACACAAACGCGTACGCTAGAAGAAGAACCGCAAGATATCAAACCGTGTCTGCCAGAGCCAAGTTATTGATCGCTTTCGGTGGCAGGTCAGAGTCTGAGGAGGGTCTCAGGCCGAGGAGTAGCAGAACCGAGGCCATATATTATCTGGTCACTAATCGCCAATATCGAATGCACATTTGCAGCTTGGAACAGACTGGTTACGTCATGCCCTATTACAGCTGCTCCCTTTTGCACTCATTTGTTGCTGTTGCAGGTTAACTTTGGGATAGGTAGAATTGCAGCGTAGTTATCTAGCTGAACCGTAATGCCAGAATTTCCTAAATTATGCAGCTCACACTAATCGTCAGTCCCTTGTTTAATAATGGCTGATGGCATTCACTGTCCTAACACTGAGTCTAAATCTAACATAGCCTAGACATCCTGATGTTGCGCGAAAATCTGCCAGTTATTTCATTTACTACATTACGAATGTAAGGCGCCAGATGTTTGTTGCGAAGAGAGAAGGACCTTATCTCTTGTGTTCATTTCTCACCTAAAGACTGTTCTGTTTAGCCGTGCTGGTGTTGAGAGCGCCTCTGAGTGTTCGATAGGAATTAATGAATTAAACGTTATATATATAATTATATACATAATACATAATAATACATAGACTATATATATATCGTGCAGAGCAGACAAAAGCAGTCCAGAACAGCCTACGAAACGCTGACACATATACAATGACACCAATTTCACTGACTACTTAGTGCAACTCCTTCCCGCGACTATATATATATATAAACAGACACTGAGCATCTTAAGAGTTATTCTGCATGATGAGATTGCGATGACTTCAGAAAGAGCAGTATTCGAAGACTGTGTGCTGTATAAGACTCACGCATTTACAACTGTGATGTCTGGTGTCCAGATCTTGAGATTCGGTCCAGCAGTTGCGAAATTCAGACGATCGATGCCTCCGTGTTTCTCCGGATTCCAGAAGAGAAAGTCGTCTGCCCATCTCTTCAGTAAACAAAGAGACACGCAATGAAATGTCCACTGTGTCCATCCATTCAAAAACTGACCAAAACAGGCACACGACGGACATTATCGATATTATCATTCGTCTGTCAGAAATTTAATATATTGTCTGCTGTATTTCATTTTAGCATTTACGATGTGGTCTACCCAGCTTATGGGCTGCGAATCGACGGCCAGTGACAAAGTAGGGCTTTTCGCCAAATATAGAAAGATAGAATATAAACTTGGAGAAGAATAAGATGAATAAGATTGAACGAGAATAAGATAAGAGAAGAATAGGATTAATCGAATAAGATGAGGCAGTGTTAATTATTATCGAATAAGACAATGACAATGACCACTTTATCATGCGCCCTGCCATTGAGTGTTAGCCCTTATATCTTTGGGCTGACGGATATTTCGGTTAAGTATGGCAACTGGACTACCGTTGTTACTGATTTTCAAACTATGCTATAAGACGTTACATCACTGCCCCCCACGCAGGGTACGTAAACAATTTATTGTTATTATTTAATCCTCTTGAGCATATCTAATGAATGTTTCTCAAAGCTAGACCCCCGCGCACGACTTCTGAGGGTAGCGCCGACTTTCAATTGCTCCTGCATATACGTTACATGCGCTAGCCAACCACAACCGCACTCAACCACTTTCTACCGCAACAAAATTGCGTGAGTGTTCGTATTGCGTGAGTGTCCCTTTCGGGTGCCTATTGTTCCCAGTGACAACAGCACGCAACTAGGACCTAAAAACACCTGTAATCAATACTCCTACGCTACGTTATTATTTGTTTCTTCACTATACTACATTTGATTGCTTGATTTGTCTTGTTTTGTTGTTTGTTGGTTGGGATCAATAAAAAACGAATTGAATTGAATTGAATTACTTAAAAGTTAAAGTTGGCCTACCATGTTCATAAGGATAAAACAACGTTTCTTGTCCTATGCAGCAAAATCAAATGGCATGCTAGCCTGGGTTGTGGCGTTAATCCAGGCGTAGGCCTAGGTAATCAGTCACTTTATCTGGCCCACGTAATGCAAATGGGTCATTGAGCTGGTTTACTTACTCAGATCAACGGTTTGATATAAGGGTCTGCTCAAAAGTACTTACGAGGCTGATCCAGGCTCGAACGGTCATCCTGTTACTGTTTTCCTCCAGAGAGAGAATGTCCAGCAGCAGGACCTGAACGGTCACTACCAACGGGTCAGCTGGTGACCGAACGGGTCGCACTGACCGACTGTAGTCCTGAACCAAAGAGACGACCCAGTGCCTTTCCGGATGAGGAGCAGCGCATCCCTATGCACAAACACAACTGCAAACATATAGTAGAGTAGGCTAATTATGATAGACCTGTTGGTGAGATATGGTAATTATTATAGGCCTGTTGATGAGATGGCAATGCCTAATGCCTCTGCGAATGAGAGGCGACATTTTCGGGGAGGGATTCACGCTCCAAAAACATGCAGACTGAACTTCCGCCACTCGTTAAGAGTTAAATTAACTAGGCCAATACGGGTTCCGGACAATTCCCCGGACAATTCCCCCGGTCAATTCCCCCTGCCAATTCCCCCCGGTCAATTCCCCGGGCGTTCCAATAGGACAATTCCCCCCGGTCAATTCCCCCCTGATCAATCGGTGATGGACAAGGCATTAGATTCTAGAAACCCTGTCAGGTCATATTGCTGTATAGTCTAGGACAATTTTCCCCGGACAATCCCCCGTCCCCTATATGATAATTATATATGCTTAGTGAATTACTGATTAGTCAGTCTTAATGAATTAATTACTGATTAGTCACTTAGATGATTAAAATAAAGGTGTTATAAAGTGATGATAATTAGTTTAATATAGCAACACATTGGGTAAACAACCAAGCTTCAAATGCATTGAGTCCTAATCAATTACTGATTAGTCATTTTGATGAGTCAATTAAAGGTTTTGATATTTACTCAATCTGTTGCTATATAAGCTGACAAGAATTTGGTACAAATGTAGTTGGAAGAAAACGCACAGAGATGGAGGTTGAAACTGTTGCTAGTGAACGTGGCAAAAACAAAGTTATCTTAAATGGTTTTATTTATGTTAAACAAATTGTCCTATTGGAACGCCCGGGGGGAATTGACCGGGGGGAATTGACCGGGGAATTGACCGGGGGAATTGTCCGGGGAATTGTCCTAGACTCGGCCAATACTGTAGACCTCTGTGTGTGGACATTTATAAAGGCGTGTTTGAAGAATGCTTCGGTGGTTATTGAAATGATCTTATAGTTCAATGAGAACTAAACGTTCATCAGCAGGCGAATGAACAGTATCAATCGGAATTAAGGCTGCGCTAAAGCTGAAGATCGAAGTTGAAGGTCTAGTAGCCATTACATACGAATAGTATATTAAAGTGCCAATCAAAGGCAAGATATATGTTCAGGAACAACGACTTTGACCGTCAGACTGAAGCTGTGACTTGCAATGCTATTCAGTTTCGAAAAGCAGCTGCTTTGCGCATGATTACCTGTTGGATTCAGTTAAACTCTGTACCCACACAAGTACTAACGATCGACCGTTCAGATCAGACTTTTGTAATTTCAAATTCTGAGTTGATTTAGTAAAAAGACAGGAAAAATAAACCTTGCATAATGTAGCATAAGAGGGAAGTGGTTTTACCTGGAAAGCAATGAGAGCAAAATACCACCAGAATCCACAATGCAAACTCCGTCTCATTTTGTCTTTGAACGGTTCTTATTCCGTCTTATATCATAGACTGTTTACAATTCTAGTGTTCAAAGTGTTTGGAGGTATTCAACGACGACCGTATTCCGTTCGCTGTAAGAGTTGTACTGGGAAGACGCGACAGCAGATGCAGCAGTGGATACTTGTATACGATCCATACAGTCCATCGCTGTGGAGTGAAGAACTGAGCGCACACTCCACTGCTCTCACTTTGCTGCACTTTTATATGCATTCATGCAGGCTGAGGATAAGCCAGACCAGTTCTATGGCTGCACAGCCGAATTGCGACGCGTTAAAGGCAATTCACGACCACACCAAGGTCGATATAGCTAGACTAGTATTTTGTTTCTGCATACGTTGCATGCAGTTGAATCTTTTGAATTAACTTCAATAGTTCCATCTGGCAAAACGGCGAAGTAACCATGCCTCTTGCTGCTACATGTGTAAATATAATTATGCCATATTAGCGCGCCGACAAAAGGCCTATATAGTATATATGCCCATAATTCAGAATCAAGTTTTCGATTAACTTTATATATAGCCTAATGGCCGACAGCAGCGATAGGGCCTATACTTTTAATGCTCTAATGCAATATAATTGCATCTGCGCCACCGAGGTGTGCACTTCTGAGCTTTGGGCCACCTTTGGAAGAAGGGCTATATAAAAATGCAGTTGTATTCTATTGTATATAAACTAATCAACTGCAGTCTTGTGGTGCGATCATATGGCATATGAATTAGGCTACTGTAGGTCGTCTTTCCAGTCGTATCTTTCTGGCCAGGCCTAAACGATACGATATCGGGTGACCCTCCTTAGCGGGATCTCCATCCCTTTTGGGCCTCCCTTTGTCGCCAATGCATTTTTGTTAATGTACATTCTCTGGCATAATTGTAATGTTTTGTTTTGGTTGCAATAAAACAACTTGATTGATTGATTGATTGATATACTGACCTACGATCATCCTCAAAAAATCTTTTACAAGTACCACGATCTTCTACGAGGTTTGGTGACTGTTCCTTCTCTGTTTCAGGTCCAACTGCATGGAACAGTCTTCTCAACCATGTGAATAACGCGCCATCTCTGGAGACATTTAAAGTCCACCTCAAGACTTATCTTTTTAAAGAATTATATGACAGCCATTATCTTTGAACTCATGTACAGCGCCCTTTCCTTCGGCCTCGGCTGTTCTACGGCGCTATACAAATCGTCGTCTTATTATTATTATTATTATTTTTTTTTTACCCGAGGTAGTTCTAATCCCTCAGGCCGCTAAAAAATGTCCGGAGACAATAAGATGGACGTCTGGAACGGCATTCACTCGACAAGTTCTGGTTGGGCAAAAGTGCCACGGAAGGCCACGGCGTTAAAGCGTTGGATGGTGATTGCTAAGCGTTGGAAGAGATAACAAGTTTCTTTGGAGTCTCCGGTAAGTAGAGTAAGGCGTTTTCCCAATTCTTTGATAAAATCCAGTGCATTATTATTGATGGGGCCCAAGGTCTCGAAGGCCAGCGGCACAAACAAATGGGACGCGGGGAGTTGGCTGTATTTGGCGTTCTTTCTGGTGGCTGCCAGCTCCGCCGCCGCTCCTGCCGCGGCAGCCGTTGCATTTAGGTACGATGGAGCCACGGTGTCCGCCACAGTGACATCCCAAACAAGACTACGTCCACCGCGCCATGGAATCAGCGTCAATCCGTCAGGTCGCTTTCCGTCCGTTCTCGACAAACCGGGTGGCTCCTTGATGTTGGGGATGCCAGCGCGCGTGAGGCTGCGGCTGATCAGGTCGTTGAGAACGGCGTGTCTGGCGAACCTTCCCGGACCGAGGCTGCAGGATAGTCCATGAGACCCGTCCGCCGTTACCACCGCCCCACAGGGACATGCATGTGGCTCGCATATGCCTGCCCCCAGACGGAGGCTCACCGCTATTCTCACCGCCTCGTCGTCCAGTCGCAGGCCGCATGACGATATCGGAAGTGCAAACAACCAGTCACCGGTGGGGTGCTGCGGCTGCTTTGAGCCGCGCTTGATGGTATGGGTCGGCGTGCGCGGTGTCCAGTGAATCTGCCACCTTTATCACAAGCGGTTTGTCCCAGTGCGACTGTTTGTGGGCCACGCTGTTGTCCGGCGGTGTGACCTGGCTCTCGTCGCGCCAGCGTTGCGTCATCGCCTCCACGCGCACGTCGGTGTCGGAGTGATCGTGGCCCAGCATGGAGGACTGGAGGTCGCGGGTGCCTGCAGCGGAAGCCAAAAAGGCGGGAAGCGCAAGCGAGGCCACCCGGCGAATGCCCAGTCCTCCGGTCTTAACCGGCAGAGACGCCTGGAGCCACTGGTTATCAGACAGGGAGATGTTCAGGATTGAGCAAAGGCCTTCCCGCAGGAGTGCATCGTATTTTTCGAGCAGAGCATGTCCAGTGCACGGGCTGCATCTCAAAGTGTGCAGTAGTTTCTGAGAACTTAGCGAGGTCCTGAGGAGGATTAGGGCGTCGTGTTTTGCGATGTTCTCCAGTCTGGCGATTGCCAGCGCCAATTCGGAGCATCGGAGCTCGAGGCATGTTGATAGAGCCTCCGCGGTGGATAGTGGGGCGCCCAAAAGACAGGCTGACCCTGGAGCAACGATGGGGAACTGCTGCAGGGCCGCTGCGGTCGCCTGCGCCGTAGTATGTGAGATGATCTCACATTTTGTATGGTTGAGTTGTATTATTATTATTATTATTATTAATAATAATAATATTATTATTATGGCTCTGTTATTATTATTATTATTATTATTATTATTATTATCATTATTATTATTATTATTATTATTATTATTATTATTATTATTATTATTATTATTATTATTATTATTATTATTATTATTATTATTATTATTACGACCCCGACACGAGTACACTATTGTAGGCCCTATTTACGGACTTATAAAGCGCCTCTCACAGTACGACCTAATCAAAGGCGATCCCAGTTCGATCTAGAACCCCTCGAAAAAGAAAGAGAACGGGCAGTGTCCCCCAAATACGATCTCAGCACGAGTTATAGCAGGAAAATCATTCCACAGCAAAGGGCCAACACAGGCATAAGCACGATGCTGTGCTGTGGCAGTCCGAGACCGAGGTACTAGAGGATCATGACGGTCTAAAGAGCGAAGAGGGCGTCCAGATGTAGCTGAGATAAGATCACACAGGTAGCGTGGAGTTTGACCCAAAAAACGTTTTACAGGTAAGAAAGAGAATTTTCAACTGAATCCGAGCAGTTAAGAGAAGCCAATGAAGGTGCTCAGTCATAAAAGTCGAAATATGAGAGAAACGAGGAAGGATCAAACGAGCAGCTGCATTAAGTACATACAGGTTGGAGCGAAAATATATCTGGGAAATAGGCAATAATAATAATAATAATAATAATAATAATAATAATAATAATAATAATAATAATAATAATAATAATAATAATAATAACGGAAGATCCACAAGAAACCTTTTTCCTTTTTCAAAAGATCTCTGTTACTGTCCAGCGATTCAACGCTGTCGCATGCCTTGCTACAATGGGGCCATAGAACTCTGATCTTAGAGGAACAATAACCGTTTTCTAATAATAATAATAATGATGATAATAATAATAAGAATTCTAATAATAAGAATTCTAATAATAATAATAATGATGATAATAATAATAATAATAATAATAATAATAATAATAATAATAATAATAATAATAATAATAATAATAATAATACATTTATTATTATTATTATTATTATTATTATTATTATTATTATCGAACCTCATGTGTGTCACTGTGGTGAGAGAGTCGACGCCAGAGGACTTCACGGTCTGGCCTGCAGAAAAACGCTGGCAGACATCAACGGCATAACATCCTCAACGATATCATATGGCGATCTTTCGGAAGAGCAAACATCCCTTCTCAGAAAGAACCGTTGGGCCTCACCAGAGAAGATGGTAAACGACCGGACGGCGTGACACTCATCCCGTGGTCATGCGGAAGATGCCTCACTTGGGATGTGACAGTTTCGGATACATTCGCAAAGTCACATCTGGCAACAACATCAACCGAAGCGGGTGAGGCCGCAAACCGGGCAGCCGCCGCCAAGAGATTGAAATACGCCACAATCACCCGAACACATGCTTTTGTGGCGGTAGCACTTGAGTCCAGCGGTGCTTGGAGCTCAGAAGGATTGAATTTTGTGTTGGAGCTTGGACGAAGGTTGACGGATGCAACCCATGACACCCTCGAAACAAACTACCTATTCCAAAGACTCTCGGTAGCTGTCCAACGCGGGAACGCCATCTGTTTTTCCTCGACCTTACCATGCTAAATTACTCACTTTGCTATAATAATAATAATAATAATAATAATAATAATAATAATAATAATAATAATAATAATAATAATAATAATAATAATAATAATAACAAAAAATAATAATAATAATAATAATAATAATAATAATAATAATAATAATAATAATAATAATAATAATAATAATTTAATAATAATAATAATTATAATTTATATGGCGCCGAAACACAGCCATGCCGCTACAGGGGCGCCTATACAAAACTATAACATCGAGCGGAGTAAGCCTATATAGGGGAACAGAGGCACCTTAAAAAACGAACTGAAACATCAGTCGGGTAGCAGTGTTGCATAATAATCGAGTGCCTCAGGTGGGTTGACCTGCACTCTGCTATACGAGTGTATACTGTACACGTGCCTTGGGTAATAAATTGATAGCCACAAGCGAATGACCAACGCTGGGACGATCACAGGTATGGACTCGCCAGTGGTACTTTTTGCGATCTGATCTGTCCGGTCACTCGACGTTCTTTTTCTGTTAGTTCTTCAGGTTGGAAAGAATTAACAGAATACAGACACAATACACAATGATGGATCCTCTCAATGGGCGTTGGCGTAATTGCACAGTTCCGTCTTCCTGTTGCTGACATCAACATTGGCAAGTCAAGGGATTCGTAGCACGGAGCAACTAATTCATTGATTTCAGTAATGACTCTGTTAAAAATTCGGCAAACTGCGTCCGTGTTATACTGTGATTGTAGAATGTCAGCGTCACACAGTCAGACGTACTGCAATTCAGAAGACAGTTCAGAAGGATTGACCCCAGCGACCAGACAGCTGTACGCTCGGTGAGCAAAAGATATCAAGTAAATTCGGTCATAATAAGCAAAGAAAGTTTAGAGATATCAATCGTTGAGAGGTTCTTAAAAGGCGATATATACCATACAATAAATACAATACAATACAACAGTAATTTGACACTGCCCTCTTTTCCAAAGTTCAGAAGTGCACACACGACGATGTCGCAGATACAACTGCTGAGCAATTGTGAGCGAAGGACTTGCTCGCAGTCCCTACACAGTAACTGCCTCGGGTGAGGCTCGAACCCGTTACAGGACGAGCGCTCTAACGGTTCTAACCAATCGGCCACCGTGCCCCCCCCACCCCACCATACCATAATATAATACATACGTATACAGTATATACAACTGACATACCTAAAGAAGATAGATCTATTTCATTTTACGTGTTATTGAGCATCAAAAGCAGCTCAAATAAATAAATAAATAAGAGAGTGCAGAAACCCGACTAACCTCTACAACTCCCAAAATAATTACCATAATTATCAGTGCCAAATTCATCCTAAAAATTCGGCTCTTTGAGATCGTCATGCACTTCAGTTTAAATGCACCACGTGAGCAGCACCCACTGCACAGCAGGGCGCTAAGAACCTCTGTAAAACTGTAAAAGTAGAAAATGTTTTAAAACTACAGTTTAAATTTTATTTAAATTTTAGCTGCAATATGTGTCCAAGTGAGTCAACTCTACTCGTAGAATCTCGGCTTTAAATCTGGCTGCATCGGATGGGGACAATGTCGTTTGGCAAATTCCTCTGGAAGTCAAAACTTCGTATCGTTTTCGTAACGTTATTCGTCTTAACTGGACTAATGATCATAAACGAAATCCGTCGCAAGCATACACTTGAACCTCCTGCATCGAAGAAGGTCCTCTCCAGACGACCTCACGACCTCCTCACCCGGTACATTACGATGGACTGGCCCAACGATAGTCGTGGTCTAGGCAACCAGATATTCTGTTTCGTTGCAGTCCTGTTCTTCGCCGAGATAACAGGAAGAGAACCGGCAATGGTGACGTCCATCGGTCGCATGACCCGCCTGGAAAAGATTTTCCAGCTGAACGTGACTCGACTTTCCTCATGGTTACCTTCGTACGAGATCGAAGAAGTTAAAGCGCACGCATTTGACGAAGAATCATTATTGAAGGTCGCCAATAAAACGGAAACGACCGACAAACTGGTCGTCATCAAAGGATATCGTCAGAGCTGGAAGTACACTCAAGGAATCGAAAACCTTATCAGACGTCACCTGGTGTTCAAGATCCATATTAAGAGATTCGCGAAGGACTTCCTGGACAAGAACATTCCACAGAACTGGACCAATGAGAACTTCACACGTGTCGCTATACACGTCCGCCGCACGGATGTGGTTTCACAACCGCCGGAGAACGGATACGTGACCCCAGAGGCACCCTACTACAAAAGGGCTATGGCGTACTTCATGAAGGAGTATGAACGCACTCAGTTTGTCGTCCTATCAGATGACGCCAAGTGGACAAGAGAAAATATCAAACAACCAATTGCAATGGACGAAGCGCCAATGTCGGTCAATGTGACCTATGTGACCCATGCGCATGCCCGTATCTGGAGTATCAATGGTCGCAATGACTTCGATGGCCATGATCTGGCGATTATGTCGATGTGTGATCATGCCATCATATCAGTTGGTAGTTACGGTTGGTGGGGAGCGTTCTTGGCCAATGGAACCACCATCTACTATGAGGAGTGGCCCAGGCACGGATCCAATCTGCAGAAACATCAGTTCGTTCGCGAAGACTATTTTCCTCCGACCTGGATACCACTGACATAAACACACCATCATATCTGGGAAACGACGTGTACAATTTCTCGACCTCAGCGGACGGTTATCGCTAAGCCCTACGCGTTATGGTACTTATATACAGTCTTCATCTTCATCTGTGAATGTCGCTGTAAACAATATTACGAATCATACTTACTTACACAGATTTTGTCTCCGAATAATAACCTCTGAAAGATGGATATCTGAAGCTGTCGTGATGCAGTAAGTAAGTGACTGCATCTCTCGGATTGTTCCCTAGAGTTTGCACTTCAGAACGCATGACGAATAACGTCTAACTGGACAGTATTAAACGCATGTAGTAGCTGAATATTGCATTTTCCCTTCAGAGATCAGAGATAGGGTTGCCAGATACATGGACAAGGAGGACACTGA